>CAODLS010669551.1:0-25190 GCA_948243855.1 Flueggea neowawraea | reverse complement strand
TATTCTCCGCAGCCACATTGAGAGCTGTGCATAGGAGTAAATCGAACGAGAAGTCTATGTATCAGAAGTGCCTGGAGGAGTTGCAGAAACTGGAAGAGTTGGATGATTTTGAGTTCACAAAGGCTGTGAACGTTCTCAAAGACGATAAGAATGCGGTTGCTTTCATGACGATAAGAGGGCCTCGACGATTAATTTGGCTGAAGTCTTTATGGCAATCTGAGTAGTCATATACATTGACATTGTCAACAAAATCATACGAACTTTGCACACATATTGTATAGTGCATTCGTTCAACTTTTCAATGATGTTTTAATGCCTATCACCAATTTGGGATTCTTATTCACTTGGTTGAGTGTGGAATGTAGGGTAAGTGGACTTGTGGGCTACATATATGGTCCAACATGATGATCACTCACAAAATTTTTTGGAATGTTCCTTTTCTTTTGTGGATGGTTCTTTGTGCCGAGTTAAGATTGGTTAGGTCAGATTATGAAACCGTTGGCGATTTACTTCGATAATACTCAAGATTGTTGATTAACGAAAATGCTCTTTGATAATATTTGAGATTAGCGATTAATGAAGGAGGACCCTTTTCTTTTAACAAGTAATTTTACTTGCTTCTACTGAAAATTGAACTCTGGATGTCTTTATATTGAAGTTAATTTCGATAGCAACGAGTTAATAAATTCTCAGTATCAATCACCAGAGAGTCGACTGAGTTTGAAAATGAGAGGAAATAGTTTGTGTCAGACAAGTCGTTTGTTCAAGTCCTTCCAACCACACTAGTACTTGGATTCTTCTCTATTGATGTACGACTTCAATTAAGCCGTGCCTGTGGGAACCACAGAAGAACCCATTACTATATGCTGAATTAACTACTAGCTGTCTCCAAAGCCCAACTCAGAACCAACAAAACAAAATTAACCGCCCACGGTCACAGTCAAAGTCAACCCGTCAGAACCCACAAAAATACAACACACTCACTCACTCACTCACCACTAGTCTCTTCTTCCTTCACAAAAAGAAGTAAAAAGAAAAGTGAAGTTCTTCACTTACCCTCCTAAGCAACCCCAAAGCTCAATAATGGATCCTCTCCTTCTCTTCTTCATCATCTCTTTCCTCTCTCTCTCCCCTCTCTCAGGTAAGCATACCCATCTCTCCTCTTCTCATCAAGATCCAATCTTTATCACTGAAACCTCACAAAGGTTCAATGTGTCTTCTTTTGAGTTCTTGTTTGCAGGTGTCGAAACGGCCTCGTTTAAGTTTATCAACAAGTGCCGCCACACAGTCTGGCCAGGCCTCCTCTCTGGCGCCAACACTCCCCAACTCTCCACCACCGGCTTCACCCTCAAACCCGGAAAGTCCCGAACCGTACCAGTCCCCAAGTCCTGGTCGGGTCGGCTCTGGGGTCGGACTCTCTGCTCCCAAGATTCTTCCGGGAAATTTTCTTGTTTAACAGCAGATTGCGGGTCCGGATTGCTAGAATGCGCCGGGAGTGGCGCAAAACCCCCTGCCACGCTGGCAGAGTTCACGTTAAACGGGGCTGGAGGGCAGGACTTCTATGACGTCAGCCTTGTGGATGGGTACAACCTTGCGATGCTTGTGATTCCGAGGAACGGTACAAGCGGGGGATGCAGCGCCACGGGTTGCTTGGTGGACTTAAACGGCGCGTGTCCAAGAGAGCTAAAGATTTTGGCGCGTGAGGGTGGAGCTGTGGGGGTCGCGTGCAGGAGCGCTTGCGAGGCGTTCGGAGATCCGAGATTCTGTTGCAGTGAGGCTTACTCCACTCCTGACACGTGTGGTCCTTCGGTTTATTCCCAGTTTTTCAAACACGCTTGCCCACGCTCGTATAGCTACGCGTACGATGATACCACCAGTACCTACACGTGTATCAACGCCGACTACATTGTCATGTTTTGCCCGCCGCCATATAGCAGGTAGGGTTAATTACTCAATTGCCCTTCCTTTTTACTCGATGAGGTTGTGAAATTGGAGAGTGTTTTGGTAATTATGGGATGTTACCGGGCGCCCTTCCTGGTTCCTGAAATTTCTGATGATTGGCCATGATGAATGAAGCAATTAAATGTTTAAATAGTGACTTATCAGTAGTGTTGGAACTTGTGGATTTGGTTTGTTCATAATGAAATTGTTTGAGTACTAAGAACGTGGTAGAGTTGCCCTCGAAATTTTGAGAATTTTGCCGTCCACAAGGCTTATAGTTGATTCGAATTAGGATTAGTTAGATGTTAGAAAGTGATACTAGAAGGTGATACTGGCTGATTTAATAATAAATAATGAATTGTTTGAAATTATTAAAATTTGAAGAATAGTAAGAATAGCTGATTTAATAATAAAATAATGAATTGTTGAAGTCGTGCCAATCATTGAGAGGCATAATAAATCTACTAACTATAATATCTTGCAGGCACACCCTTCATGTTGATCTTATTCTACAAGTTCTTATTGTTTGCATTTGTGTTGCAAACATTCATTGGCTGGAAGCTTGTTTGTGTACATGTACAAGCTATGAACAATACCAATGTCTACGAGAAATGGTTGTAACAAATTGTCGGCAAAATTGTTGAAGAATGACTTTTGCAAGTAGCTAATTTGTTGTGGTCATTTGCTTTTGCTTGGATTCTGGGGTGCCGGTTGTTGAGGAAGTATGTAAAATGTCTGCTGAAATGGACAGGATCTTTAGATGATAATCCCATGATTCTTGAGAGTGCATTGTGCATATTTCATGTGTCTGCAGATTTTAGCCTTCGTCAGTTAAAATTACGCAACATTTGTTCTGTAATGTTATCAGCATAGACATGCACGGATGTGCCTTACATGTACTGGCAATATTGTGTTTTGTAAGACTGAAAATAGAATCCATAGATATTGAATGACAATGCTGTGGCTCCAAACTTGAATAGCTTCCTTTTTTCTATACCTATCATACTAGGAGATGTGATTTATGGTTTAGTCATCTATCGTCTTGCATTTCTTGCTGTTGGCATGTTAAGTTACTTGCCTTTTAACATTTACTGCGATTATTCTCAGAAGACGACTCGTCTTCATTGCTTGTCAGCGCTGATGTTATAAAACAGCATATGTCTGCAGTGAATGCATCAATTCCAGTTTCCTCTTTCTTGTCTTGTGAAGCAAAGATTGATCATATTCTCAACTCGCAGACAGTGACTGTTAAGCAAAGGGCATTTGATTATTGCGTTTAATAGTTTGCTTATCCTACGATTTTCTTGTTCTTCATTGTGGAATATACAAATATTGCTGCTGCAGGCCATTTGGTTTGCCACTGAGCATGTTTAATTGGTTGCAGTCAAAAATTGTTAGGAGCACGAAAAGACCGAGCAACACTCCCGTTGGTGAACAAAACCATGATGCACCTATCAAGAGGACATGTATATTCATTTTCAAGTATGTCTCAACTGCAACTATTACTCCTTTTAGTTTATTTGGAGTTCAGGTCATTTAACCATTTCTGTTACTCATGGCAATTAATTTTCTTTCTTCTGCAAAATTCCAGGGAGATAGCAGCAGCACAAAGGCCATGAAAACAGTACTGTCATCTTCATGGATCGATGACTTGATAGCTCTCCATCTTTGTCTCTCCTCATCCTTCGCTCCCTCCGGATGTGTTCTTGGATAAACAGATAGGTGATTTAACTGCAGATTGACAATTTCCAGCATAGACATAACAAAGACCATGGTGAAATCTTGTATATCCCTTCTCTCTTATACATGTATGTAATCTTTAGTTCCGATATACGCATTACGTAGGTTTTATAAGTTCTGCAATGTTGATACATTCGTTATTTTATACATAAAGTTGAGCTACCACAACATGAACACTGCTATTGGTTCTGGTGAGCGCTGAGAAGCAGATGGATTTTAGATGTGAATGAACATAATAGTAAATACTGTCTTTATCAATATCGATGGCGCATTTCTTGCGTTTCTTTTGAATTTACAGATTCTCTGGCGCATAGTTAAAGACTGTATATCTATCTGATCAGAGATGGTTAGTGAAGAATTTGTTCATATCCACACGTTCTCTTCTTTTCAATTATGCTAAAACAGAGTACATTTTTTACAAAGTTGCTTTCAACATATACATTTTTGCAGTGCTTAATTAGTCATTTTACTTCATTCAAATTGTAAAAGTTTACAGTGGTAAGCTTGCTAGTCTCGTCTTTATCAAAGTATATATCGGGAACGAGAGAATCGTTGATATTCTAATTTCACTTTTTGTAAATCAAAGGGTTTGTAGCTTATTGACACTGAAAATTCCAGCATTGAGTGTTGCAGTGCAAATAAAATGACTTATTAAAAAAAAGTCTTCAACATCTCTTTTGAACATTACACACAACTTGTGGAAAGCAATGGAAAGATCAATACATAACTGAATGAGGGAGTGATCGTGTTGATCATATTTAGAGCCAATTACATATACATGCTAATGAGATATATAAATTATGAATTCACCATGCCAACTTTTAATATTTTGGCAGATTTTTTAAAATTACACGTGATAATCGAACAATTTCTAGAAATTACATTTTACAGTTTTTATATTTGTTTATATGTTTTAAGAGCATGTCTTACTTATATATTTGTTTATATTTGTTTATTTGTTTAAATGGTTCGAGACTTGGGAGCGACGTAAATTCCTGGTAGCCTGGTTGTTCCTTGGGCCCGCGTTTGCATAAAGCTGGGTTGTTCAGACCCGACCCGTTTATCCAAGTCCACTGCCGGGTGTCAGCTATGGCTCACAAGAACATTCCGTAGCAGGGAGGGTACTTTCCAGTTTAAGCGTGTATGGTAACGCCCAGCAGGAGCATGTCACCTACCGGTCGCCCCCACCTCCCCTTTTTCTGGCAAAAAAAAATGCAAAAGTTTAATTTCAGTTTTCCTTCCGGCTGCGTCACTCTTCTTTGGCCCTTTGGGTAGTTTTACTCTTTGTTGTTCTGTCATTGATAAATTGCTAATTTAAACCGAAATGAAAAAGAAAAACTCAACTCGTATTATAATCCTCTAAACAGTGATGAACGCAGAAAAAATTTCGTGGAGGCACTATTTATATATAATAGTCTCCATTCGAGTTCTTTTTTGGCTCAATTCATCAATATTTTCGTTACAATTTTGAGGCTCATTATGATTATTTAAAGATCCATCACTTGGTATTTGTGGCCTATTGCTTCGTACAAGAAATTTCTCTATGTTTTTGCTCATAAATAATTCAATTCAAATAAATTCAACAATTAACATCGTCAAATTCAAACTCTAAAATACAACTCTCAGTAACTATTTCAATATATATTATCCCAACAATCATTCAATCAACAATCAACATCAATACATCATCAAATTCAAACCCTAAAAATCAATTAAACTTAAATAAAGAAATAACAGTAGAACAACTTACCAGAAATAAATACAACTTTGCTGGCAGTTGTAATGTGGCGGACGAAAGTCAAAACAGATGGATGGATCATGGACGGTGGTGCCGACGTTCGGTGGGCGGCGGTGGCTGACTGTTCCCTTTCCCTCCCTTCTCCTCTCCCTTTCTTTTTTCTCTTTCAAAATCGATGCTGCAACAACAGCTCTGTTGTTCGGTCTTTTTTTTTTTCTTTTAAACCCCAGGGCTTGAGGCCCCGGGCTGAATGTTTTTTTTTAACCTCAGGGACTAATATTGTGATGGTTGTATCTGTTTGCGATTTGATATATCTAAATTGCTGTTTTAATATTACGAAACTCATGTTGATATTTTACTTCATGTTTAACAATAGTTTTATATACTCAAAATGGGAAATAATAAACTTGCTAATCATGTAAAACTGGTAAATGTTAATAAATAGAATTAGGCAAAAAATCTGATCATGGTTCATGCAAGTTGGATTGTATCTTTCAATTTGGTTTAGCTTGCATTACCAATTATGGTTCAAAAGGGTTGTGCAACAGGTTCATGTGGAAATGTCATGTCAGCCTTTTTTATTGGATATTGGTAGAGTTATAAGGGTAGGACAATTGTAAAACTGAATACAAAGGATAGTAATTAATAGAGATATAAGAGTAGGATAATTTTAAACTGAATGCGAAGGTCAGCCATATTCAGTTATTTTTGGATAGAATAGGACATTTCTGATATAAAGTTTACTCTTCAACACTTTTTATCAATAAGCCTTTTTACTCTTTTCATTTTCTAATATCAGGGGAAAAAAATCCGCTATAAGCTATGGATAAACAATAACTACCAAATCTTGAATAAATGCCCAATTTAGATTTGTGATTGTAAGACTAAAACATCCCCATCTGGTTGACGTGTTAACAACCTTACTATAACTGCCATGATAGCTCAAAAGAAGAAGAAGAAGAAGAATTAAGACCACAACATGAAGTGGGTAAATGACTTGGCCATGCACAAATTACGACATGTGATGGTTCAATTGGACCAGCTGTGTTTTGTTCTCCAAATTGGATTTTCCTCAGTGATCATATATACTTATACTATTTCTTAAAGGACCACATTATTTACATAGGATCCTTATTTGTAAATCAATGTCACACTTTATCAAAATCTTTTAAACATTGATATTTGAGAACCCGTATCTTAACGGGACCAGCTTAAATTTCTTTCTTTTTTCATAACGTGTTACATATTTAATAGTGTTTAATATATTATAATATTTGGAAAAAATGTTTTAACTCTCAATTTCATCATAAACAAGCACTTGTTTTGAAACCAATTGATCATCACTAGTTTGGTAATGTTATATTTCTTTAATATTATCCTAGAATTGAAAAAAAAAAGACAATTTCAGAAAAATATAATATTACATCGGGGAAAAATGGCACGGTTTTATGGGAACTTTGATGGTGATCTGGGACTGGTTTTTCTTTGCTATGAGAAAAATAACAAATTCAATTGAATTAATGGTCCTAATAACTCATGTAATAATTGTACGTAGCTAGAATAAACAAAGTGGTCTTCGGCCAAGCAGCAAACATTCCATCTTGGCCACCTAACACGAAGAGTTTGTAAACAGATCAAAATCAATGACAAAGAAACTAGCTATAGGTGAGGACAATATGAAAACAAATGTCCAAATAACAACAAAGAAACAAATTGACACGGCAAATGTTGTTTATTGTGGTTATTAACTCGTTAACAATGACGCTCGTGAATGAATGTTAGATCATTATTAACCGGATCTTGAAAGGAGAGCAATAGAAACCAAAATAAATGATTTGATCAAAATGAGATAAGGTTATTACATACTCATGTAAACAATCGGTAATACTACTGGCAAGCTATCGATTCGGTAATTAACATGTTGACTTTGGGTGAATAAGTTGGTCAAAACTTAGATAAATAACATTCATCAATTATCTAACAAATTTATCCAATTATGATTAAACGAATATGGATTGAACTTCATTCATCAGCAATATCGGCAGGTAATGCTGTATGTAAAATTGATGGAGCAAAATACCCAAAAAAGGAGGCCTGATATATATAAAATTAAGGGCGAAATTTACGGCGGTCTGTGAAATTTAATGTATTGTTCAATTCGATTTCTACTAATTCTAAATTAGTCACTCTTAGTCAAATATAATCTGTCACAAATTTTTTGACGTGACAGATAAAATCTATTTATTTTAAGTGTTTAAAAACAAAAATACTCTTATATTACTCTATTTTTCCTTTCTCATTAACACACACTCTCTCTCTCGTTCTCTCTCCAATAAACCAAAAGCACTGTCTCTCTCTCGTCAGTTCTCTCACTCTCGTTCTCCTTCTCTACCCATCCAATTCTCTTCTCCATTTTTCTTCTTCCTCCATTACTCCTCTGCTTCCTCCTCCACCTATTTTCAGATCTCCACACGCCTAGTCACCAGCACCACCACCTTCAAAAACCCGGTCACCACCACCCAAGTAACCAGCCTCACCTTTACTCTCTCTCTCTTTCTCATACTTCGTTCGACCCCTCCACTTCTCTCTTCTCATACAATTCTGTGAAAATCAATTCTGCAACTAAGAGTGCAATAACATAACAAGTCCAAAATTTAAACTTGCATATACAATGCTGTCAAATTGCAAGAAACAATTGAGAATAACTTTCCTAAACAAAATAGAAAAAGAAAGGAAATTGAAAACCAACACCAGAAAAGTTAAATTATCCAACCTTCTCCGCTCTCATAAAGAATTGAAATACAGTCCCAGTATGACACATATAATCACTGCCAATATTTCAATAACTAACCTCAATCACTAACAAAACCTATTCAATCTGCTCTAATTTGGGAATTGCAAAAAGAAACACAAAGGCTGATGTTTCGAAGAAGGATTGTGGCGCGAGTTCTTCCTTCTCGGTGGCGACGTACTGTTGGTCTTAACAAGATGAATGCAGTGTCTCTCTCTCTGGTGGTTGTGGGTCTGTTATGGCTGGGGTTGTGGTGTTTTATTGTAGCTGGGTTTGTAAACAACAAAACCCAAATCTCTCTCGTTTTCAGTTTGACCCAAAGTACAACAAATTCAATAGATCCTCCACCACACCATCGTCTTTCCTCTTCCTCTCCTCGGCCACGGCAGGACAGACGGAGTGTTGTTTGAGAGCGAGGGAGATTTCTTCGGAGACAACGGAGGAGAGAGGGGCACAGAGCTTCTCGAGCTTGTCGATGGCGGCGACGACGGAAGGTTTAGAGCGGAGGAGTTCTTCTTATTCTTTAGTGAAAGGTTTGCCTTGGGCGTTGCAGAGGGAGAGGAGGGAGGAGTGTGTGTGGAGAGAGAGAGAGAGGCGATATCTGCGGTGTGTGGAAGGGTGTGTTTGGTTTGGGTTGGGTTAGAAATTTTTGTTTTGATTTTGGTGATGGTGGTGGTGGGTTTTGGGTTGATGAGAGAGGAAATAAAGAAGAAAGAAGGGTGGGTTATGTTAAATGTTTAGGTTGGGTTAATTTTTTGATTTTAGAATGGATGAGTTTAGTTGGGTGTTAAGTGAGTTAATTTTGGTTCAATTTGATTTAGAGTGAGTAAAAAAGTTTTAATTTTAAGAATAAATTTATTTTTTTTATCTTTTCAATTAAGTAAAATTAAAGAAGTTAAAAATAAAAAATTGAAGTAATTATTTTAAAATTAATAAAAATTAAAATAAATAATACACTAAATTTATTTTAGGTACCATCATAAATTTCGTCAAAAAATTAAAACAAAAACTTGGATATGTATATCCCAGTAACGCGTAACTAATTTTATTGACAAAATTGTCTTAAAGTTAACTTTATTCTGGAAAGTAAAGTTATTCAACACAGGAAAATAAAGACAAAAGGCGAAAACAATAAACTATCTTTCATAATATTTTAACCCTTTGTTGAAGCAACATTATTGCACACTTTATCTGTTTGGTCTGAATGGTCGTCAAGCTCGTGTGTTGTGGACCTCAATATACTCACCACCTCATCAAACATCACCGCTGTTTTTTAACGTTGTGTCCAAAGAGTTGATGGAAGGGAAATGCTGAAATGAATTCAACATCATTAGCTCCCAATTATAATAATTGTGTTTAATTTATCTAGCTCTTAGCCGCTGAAGGTTAAAGGCACAGGAATATTGTGAAATATGATTGCCAAACAGCGCTTAAAGCCTTTGAATGTTTTACATATCAAATGGTTGAGTTGAATTTGTAAGAAAAATAATTACAATTGGTCATATTCATACTCTACTTAGGGTGAAAAGTCAGTTTTAATTTTTTAAAAATAAACTAAAACAATAAGGAAGTTTTGTGCTCGGTAATCTCCTATGACTAAAATGAAAAAGAAAGAAAATTCAGAAAGGGCAAAAAAAGAAGAAAAAGGAAAAAGTGGTGATTTAAAAATTATTGAAAGTTTATCATAAGATGACCAAAAATAAAAAAACGACCTTTTTCCTAATATTTATTAATTTTGATAAAGGACGACACTAAATTCAACTCTAATGTCACTGGGCCAATTCATTTCAACTGACAGTTTTGATTTTCTCATCTCTAATTTTCAGTATAAGATCTCTAATTCAACAAAAGATCATAATCTTTGAAAATAAAATAGAAGAAAAATAAAAAGTCAAAATAAAATTGGAACAAAGACCTTTAAATCTGCCCAAAATCATCAAAAGGAGGTGGAATCCAATGCCGTCCACATAATGGCCACTCCCGGTCCATAAGTCCACGTGGCGTAAATAAACGGTCATATTTAAGTGACGTGGCAGCAAGTTCAGACAGTGGCTACCTAGAAGAGGCCATGTCAGCTGGTCAGAGCTGATGTGGGAAAGCATTCATGTAAAGTGATGTGACATGTAAAAGAGATGGCAAAGGTGATTGGTGGGGCCACTTATACTGGAAAACATCTATTCTATATTTAAATTGGTTGGTTGATGTAATACATGTAAAAATCAAACCGAAACCAACTAATCGAGTTGAAATTAGACCGGTTAAAATTAGAATCGAATCGAAATTGGTAGACTAAAACTGGATGATTTCAGTTTAGTTCTGGTTTCACCCTTTCAAAAACAGTCAAACCGGTTATTCGAATGGCGGTTGGAACCGGCAATTCAACAGTTATTTCACTTTTTTTATACTTTTTTTATTTTTTCAACTCTATAAATACGCTACCTATTTATATCCAATTTAATTCTTTTCTTCTATCTCAATCTCTTCTAAACTATCTCACAAATTTATTTTTCTCTAAATTTTTCTTATTAATTATATATATTTTATTATTGTAATTAAGTTTTTTATATTTTTAAAGTTATTTTTTGCAATTACATTTTTCAAATTTCTTCTAATTTTTTACTATATTTTAATTTATTTATTTTGTTATTTTATTATATTTAATTAATATTTACATATTTATTTTAGAGTAATGAAATATTTTGTGAAAATAGAAATTTTGAAAATATTGAAGTTGAAAATATTAGAATTTAGGAGAGTCAAACTCAACCAATTCTCACCCAAGGAGATGAGGGGGGAGAGAGGAAGAGTTTCTAGGTTGTTTTTTTATTTTGTTTAAAATTATATAATATAATTACTAGTAGAATAGTTAATTTATTTGGAAATTATTAAAAAAAATCTTTAGAATATAATGTATTATTGGTATTCTATTTAATTATTAAATATAAAAAAAATTTACAAACCGAAAAAAAATGACGAGGTAAAATAGTGGATTAAAAATAATTTTTTTTTTAAAAAAGAAAAACAAACCGAAACGAAACCGACAATTGAACCGATTAAAATCGACCAAAACTGGACTGAACCAAAACGTGAGAACCACGGTTTGATTTCGGTTCTCACATTTGACAAACCGAAACCGCCGATTCCGGAACCAGCAACACCCCTAGGTTGATGTGAGTTGGGTGAAGAGATCTAACGGTGCTCCTTCATGACATGGAGATTCACATACCATACTTTTAATCTGCAGTTTTTTTAATTTCATTTATTTTTTTTCTCTTCATCATTTTTCTCTCTCTTCCTCCCTCATGTCATCTTCTCTCTCTCATCATCTTCTCTCTCAATCTCATCCCAAACAGTCCAAACCCTAGCAACCCAAATCTTCGTCGTTGCTGTCGCTTTTGCTTCTCTCTCTTCTATGAGACTGACGCCTTCTTCGTCATCTATGTTCTCTCTCTTTGTCGATCTCGTTGGCTTCTGTCATTCTCTCTCCTTCATCGTCCTAACTCTCCACATATCTTTGTCGTCGCTACAAAGTCTTTGTCAATCTGTCTGTCGTCGTCTCTCTTCAACAATCTTTGTCGCTCCTCTCCCTCGCATCTCTTGTCCCTTTTGATCTTCCTCGTCGCCGAGCTTTTTGCCTCTGTCTTCGT
This sequence comes from Flueggea neowawraea, assembly GCA_948243855.1. Classification (NCBI taxonomy): domain Eukaryota; kingdom Viridiplantae; phylum Streptophyta; class Magnoliopsida; order Malpighiales; family Phyllanthaceae; genus Flueggea; species Flueggea neowawraea. Next base: position 13,333 of record CAODLS010669551.1, on the reverse strand, counting down.
CGTTCCGCGACATCTTCTAGTTCTCAAGACGCGATGACAATTTTTGGCGGTGTCTAGGGTTGAGAAAATCCTAGCTGTTGGCTCTTTTATGTGAATTTGGTGATTTTGCAAAAAAAAATCCTATGTTTTAAAAGATTTTCAGAAAACTTCTTTTATTATTATTTTTAAGAAATTCTAGAAAAATTGTTTTACTATTGTGAAAATTGATAAAGATTTAATTGTGTTTGGTTATTTTTTTAAATTATATTAATTTTGTATACAGATGAATATATTTGGAGATTTATGGATAAAAATTACAATTTAGAAACATTGTGAAGACTATCAAAAAAATTGTAAAAATTATAATTAAAAATTGCAATGTGGAGGCATTAAATTTTAAAAAATATTATATCAAAAATTTATTAAATTGAATTTTATGTAAAAAAATATTGATTTAGATACGTTTGGATACATATGAATATATTTGGATGCATATGGATACATTAAGATACATCATTGAATACATTATGAGAGATTAGATTTTTTCTTCTTTGGAATTTATCTTTCTCATGAAAAAAATCAATTTCTCTAGAAAATATAGATATTTTTCTAGAAAATAGTATTTTTTAAATTTAATTTGTCTTATCTGTTATTGAAAACTTTCATGGCATTTTTCAAAATCTAAATTTTAATTTAGTGTACTTATTAAATTTTTCCGTTTGTTTTAGGTAAATTGAATAGATTAATAAATTTGTTAAATTGTATAATTAAATTTGTTAAATAGTATAGTGAAATATCTATTTTTGGTAAAATTGCATAGTTTGGGTATTTTTTTAGCTAGATCTTCGTGGGCATGTTTAATTTATAGTTAGTATATTATAATTCTTAAAAATATGTTGATCTCTACATGATTTGTCAATTTACAATTTATTTCTATTATTTACTACTTAATACACTAAAACCAAATCCTTCCACGTTTATCAAAATTACCTATAAAAGACTGAGTTATTTTTTTAATCTTTTCCATTAAGAATCCTCCTAAAGACTTATTTGAAAAATGTGAGATTAAGCGGATAACGGTTTTTAAATAATAAAAAAATCAAGAGAGTAACATAATTTTCAAAGAAAGATATGCAAAATGCCATATGCTAAAAATATATATAGGTCTTCTCAATTTATATGTAAATTTATTTATTTATGTAAGTGAAGAAGACAGACCGACTTCAACACTGTAAAAGAAAAAATGAAGACAATATCCTAAATACAAGGAAATTATGGCTATTTTCTAAAACGAAAACTGTAGTTTGTAACTTTGGTTCACTTTTTTTCTTGAATTGCCTAGACTGGAGAAGTTAAAAAACGAAAAAATGGGCTAAAAAAGGGAAAAGAGAGAAAGAGCTAGCTAGTCGATTACTTGATGAATGATCAATGAGAGACAGATAGGAGGGCTACATAGAGATATGATAAAAGGAAAAACAGAATCAGAGCTTAATTGAGTTGCTCCAGAGTAACACTCACCTCCATTCACTGTCTCTCTCACCCTCTTGTGTGTTGGCTCTTCTCCAAAGGCATTCTTTGTCGACTTATGGGTTGGTATTGAAACGCCCAATCACTCTCAATTCCTCCGTCATCATTCTCCGTTTTCTCTGCTTCCTTTCAGGGCTCCATCCTGCATTGTCCTCCTCTTCTCTGTTATCACCATTATCTCTTTCTTTCTGCATTATTTACTTGAAATAAACCAAGAAGAAACCAATGTTCAACCTATAGAACAAAAGAACATTTTTGAGAAGCTAATCGGTCCACACAAATGGATCACTTCTCTTGCAGATACTCTTCCCTCATTGTCACCCTTCTTCTACTTCTCCTTCTAACTTCAAAAGGTAAAGCACATCTACACACTTTATACTCCATTTTCGCTGCTGGTTACATAGTTTCTTTAATATTCACTTGCTACCGCACAGCATCCCTGATTTTCTATCATTTTCTTCACAAACTCGTGCTCTTTTTTTTTTTGCTAGCTGCAAAACTCACAACTTTCTTTCATTCTCTTACCGGAACTCTTTTATCCCATATTAAGCGTGAACCCTAAGTCCCCGTTTTACTTCCAAAGTTCCCACATTTCACCTGTTTCTTGCTCTTTCTCTTCATTTTAACAGCACACAAACTCGCTTTCTAATTATCTTCACAAAGTTCACAACTTTCTTTCATTTTACTTTTTTTTTCCCTATTTCAACCTAGATGAACTCAATTTTTTTCTTAAAAAAATCAAATTTCTGGCGAAGTTCACAGCTTTATTTGATTGTTTTTACGTTTTTTCATTTTATTTAATGGGTAATCCCCTGTTTATACATACAGATGCATTCGGAGCTACATTCACATTCGTCAACGGATGTGACTACACCGTCTGGCCGGGCATTTTAGCCAATGCAGGCAGTCCCAGACTCGACAGCACCGGATTCGAGCTACCAAAAGACACTTCACGCTCCTTTCTAGCCCCAACAGGCTGGTCCGGCCGTTTCTGGGCTCGCAACGGCTGCAATTTCGACGACTCCGGTTCTGGGTCATGTACAACCGGTGATTGCGGATCGGGTCAGGTCGAATGCAACGGTCTCGGAGCTGCTCCGCCGGCAACTCTCGCCGAGTTCACCCTCGGTACCGGTGGGCAAGACTTTTATGACGTCAGCCTCGTCGACGGTTACAATCTGCCCATGCTTGTTGAAGGAAGTGGCGGGTCCGGTATGTGTGCTTCGACAGGTTGCTCCACGGATCTGAACCGGCAATGCCCGGCTGAGTTGAGGGTGGGTGATGGGGACGCGTGTAAGAGCGCGTGTGAGGCGTTTGGGAGCCCGGAGTATTGTTGTAGTGGCGCGTTTAACACACCGGTGACGTGTAAGCCGTCGGTGTACTCGGAGATGTTCAAGTCGGCTTGTCCTAGATCTTACAGCTACGCTTATGATGATGCTACAAGCACTTTTACTTGCACTGGTGCTGATTATACGGTGACGTTTTGCCCTTCCTCTCCAAGGTAAATAACAGACAGATAATTGGTGTCTTTTGTTTGGTTCAATAATGGTGCTCTGTAACAGGCTGAAACTATCATGGCTTTTGTCTTCTTGCTTTTGGTTGTTTTGTCCTTGTTACTTCGGCTTTGATGTGGGTTCCTTTCATGTGCTGTTGTTTCTTAGTCTAAGTAATTCTGATTTCTTTGTTCACAAAGATGTCTAGAAGTTGCAATTCGTGTTCATGTCATAATTTCACATAATTATGTACTTAATTGGAAATTAACGCAACAAAATAGAGATTATGATACGCATATCATGTCATAATTGTATGATAGTCTATGCTTGCTTGTTTGATTACTCTTTATTGGAATATGGCAGACTTGCAATGCCAAATTTGGCTTTGCTTGGAGATTAGTTCAAGTTTGTTGTCGATTTTTTTTAGTTGTACAGGATTAATTAAGGTTGTCGGATTGCTTTTAATGTTAGCGTAGTTCTCGACTTGGAATGTGAATAGTAGTAATTACTTCTGTCAAAGGGAATTAATTCTCTCTGCGATAACCATGAGGTTGCAGTCAGAAATCTTCAACTTCAACACCAATGACAGCAGCAACAACTACAACACCTCAGGCATCTGGGACAGGATCCGAGTTGGAGTATTCAGGTTCTGATCCGGGTTCTGCTGCCGTGTCAGAATCTGGATCCGGAGAAACTATGCTGGCGGATGGATCATGGCTTGCTGGTTTAGCATATGGAGATTCCCATAAAACAGTGTCTCCAACTGTTCTGCAGTCTGTAACCATGGCTTCAACCACAGCCCTATTTCTGCTGATGATTTCATTTCTTTACTTGTAGCACTGTTAGTGTAGTTGTGTAGTGTTTTTTTTTTTGGTCTCTTTGTTCTTGATTGTGATTGTGAATTATTTCAAGATATTTGCAGTCTTCATTACATGGGTGCTTGGAATTATTTTTGCCTTTGCCAGGAAAGCTGACAGATTCCTTTCATCCAGATTGTAAACCACCCACTTCCAAGTTTCTCCTTAGATTTCAATGTTTATTTGTACCTAAAGGGTTTGCTTCTATATAAATTTTGGTTTCTCTTTATTAACCCTTGTGTAAATAGCCTACGAGGTATCGATTGCTGCGAATTATTTTCAACACTGACAATTAAATTTAATATACTTATAATTTGCTTTTTCCTTCAAGCTCTTCTGGAGATTGTCAAAGCAATAACATATCACAGTGAAGAAGAGTTTATAGATTATGGAATTGCATATTTTGTTGTCTGGTTTTTAATGGTCAATGTTTAGAAGATGTGTTGTGTGTTGAGTGGATGCAACAGTGTGAAAATGCGGGCGGATTGTTGGCTTTTGTGTCATGGTGTGTTCTTGGAGGCAGCACTTTGCGGAAATTGCAAGTTTGCCATTACTTTTGTGTTTTTATTTGAAATATCAACAATTTTTTATATAATCATATTCAACATATTTGTGATATTTGTAATATAAAATATTAGTTCTTATTGTATTCTTAGCCGCAGCCAAAACAAAAGAAAAAACATGTTCTTAACCAAAGAGAAAAGTTCTAATTGTATTGATACTTCTCATACATTCTATTGCATTCACACACCATTCTAATAATATCACTTCGTTACAACCATGGGTAATATAGTATACACAAATATAGTCTAAGAAGGAAAAACTGTTTTTAAGTATAGAAGTAAAAAAGCTTGTAACGGACAAAAATGTATTAAGAAATGTCCGTATATGATCCCATAATCTGCCCATATTTTGCTTATAAAGTTCTGTATATATTTTTGTCCGTATATGATCTCATAATCCCATTTTCTAGTTGATATAAGAACATAATATTATAATTCAAGAAGTACTTATAAGCAGACAAGTCCAAATTATTAGCAAATAACATCGGTTGAACGAACCTAATAATTATTAAATGATATGATTTACAATAATTAGTATTGTATATAAAAATTGAGCAAAAAGTTTTATTGAGTTAAACGCTATTTTTTTGATAAAAATTGAAGATGGTAATTGTTTATAAGTATTTTTTTTCTTTTAAATTGCTAAATTCACAGCAGATAATACATTAATAAATGGATTAAGCGGCTGCGGAAGAATACGGTACATGACAAATATCAAAAGTTAAGTTGAGATATGGAGAGAAATCAAAAGGTCAATAACACAATCGTTAGATGTGACATAAGTGATAAACAATTTTCCAGTGTGTTTTCACAAACAGGCAAGAATAAAGTCAAGTAGTGATTTATATTGGACCAATTAGCTGGCTTCTAAAGCTGCAGTTGCGGCCACCTCAACATTTTGAAATACCCTCTCATTTCACATTTCCTAAAGTTCAATCTTTTCGAGCAGTGAACTCATAGTGCATGAATTGGCTTAATTAATCTCCACTCCATGAATAACGGTGCAACAAAGTTTGCGGAAAGCTTTAACTTCGCAAATTTATTTGACTTTTGCATATACTGTCCTGATTTCTACCTTGTTTTAAAATTGAGGGGTTGAGACTAACGAACTCTTGAAAATATGTTTTTCTTTCATACCACTAAACTACTTTTTTTAAAACAAAACTAAGGACTAAGACTATAACGAACAAGTCCAATGTAAATAAGATAAAAAGTTACTGACCTTTTCAAATCTCGTAATTTCAAAAAGTTTGTGTTGGTAAATTTCTACTAAATTGTATCAGCGATATTTTAATATATTATAATTTTAAAAAATTGAGTATTCAAATTTCATGGAAAATGAAACAAGTTATGATTAAATGAATAACAAGTAATAAAAGTGGATTATATATTGAGAGAGTAAATAGATTGAACAATGAAAATAAAATAGATGATACGCATATTAAGAATATATATATATCCCACGAACAAGCACCATTAATGTGGATTGTCAAATGATGATAGTGCACATTTGCATTTGTAGGATGTGTTTGGTATCAGTTTCTTCTATGACTACAGCTAAAGGAGCTTCTTGTGGATTCCATAATCAGCACTGTAATGATTAGCTGAAAATTTCTAATTTGAATCAAACACATCTAAGTCTCTCACCATCTTATAATTAAACCATTTTAGGACTCTGCCATCATTGTCAATTACAATTTTGATCCATTCCAGTATTGTAATTTCTATTGGGGTCCATGCATGCAGCAGCTTATTAGTAGTTAATAGCATTATATCGCGACTTTAGTGTAAGATTAGATTCGTATCTTGATTTGCGTAATAATAAATTAGCAGAAAGCATACATCAGTTGTTGGAATAAATTCTCCAACACAAAGGGACTGTTTTTTTAACTACTACTCTATATGGATTCACATTTGCATTGTTTTGGCATATAAACATGTTGGTGGTTATTCTAAATTTAAGAATATTTTACTATAGTCACTATATTCAGTTTTGTTGCAGGAAAATCATTGAAAATTAAATTTCATTTTGGAAAGGTAATTATAGCCGACTTCTGAAAATCGTCGAGCTAAAAAGATGAATAGGCATGCCACGTCACGGAAATATCGCCACATAGATGTTGTCGTAGAAAACCAACTAAAACCGTAATCCCTAATCAAAACCAACTCGAAACTCAAAACCCGACCCGACTAGAAAATTAAAAAAATTCCCAACCCAAAGCAACAATAAAATTTCCCCCCTCATGATCAGCAGCCTTACTGCAGAAATCATAAAAGTCTTCAAAAAACTGAGCATCAATGCCAATCACATCGAGCTGTGAACAACAAACATCAAGTGAATCTCTATAACTCAATATTATCATCTCAAGCGCTTTAATTACTACTAAAATTCCCCATGCAAGATACTTTCACACAAACAACCAAAACAACAAAAATGATTCATCATAGTTCATGCCAACCTGGTATTTTGCAAACAATGTGCATAAAAACAGCGACAAGAATTATAGATTAATTGAAATCCTCAAATTAAAACACATATTACAATCTACAATCTCCAGCAAAGTTTTAAATCAAAACAATCACGACAATCACAATCCTCATCGCGGCCTTTTATGCGCAATTAATGTCTAAGCTTTATTACTGATATGTTTGTATTTTGCTAAAGTTATATTTTTCTAACCTAAATAATTAGACAAAAAAGCCGCAAACTTTAAATCCCAATAATTAAACAATTAATTACAAAGATCTTCATCACCGAAATCAGCCTCAAGTTCAGAGATTGAAAGATCAAATCCTCCTGGAGCTCCATGGCACAGATAAATTAAAAATGGGTTAATTATTATTGCATATCTAAGTTATACTTTAATCTACGATTCAATTCTTCAATTTTAAAAAGTCTATTATTAGATCCCTACTTATACACAACATTAGTCTAAAATAAATATTTAATACCTAATTTTAATATCTGTTTCTTCAAATTTGTATATAAATGTTCTGTGCAGAACCTGTGATATAAAAATTAAGTATTAAATATTTGTCCTGAGCTAACGATATGTACAAATAGATCTAATAAGAGACTTTTTTAAATTGAGAGATTAAATAAAAAATTACGATATAAATCAGAGGCGCAATAGTAAATAACCCATTAAAAATTAACATCAACCGAATCAACAAAAAAATTAAATTTAATTATGGACAGAACTAATTAATTAGATAATAAAGAGGAATTATTAAAATTACTCTCAATTTTTCAAAACAGTATCGGCACTCCCTCAATTGCCACTCCCACCACCAAACCCGTCGACACCTTAGAAGACGAAGACGACGGGGTTGTCAGCGTCGAAGAAGTCAGCCTACTTGACATCGACGGGGAAGGAGGGCTCCAAGTACTCGGAGTAGACAGAGTCCCAGAGCTAGACGGAGGAGACAGGGAAGAAGTTGATAATGAATCCAGCGGAGGAGGAGACGACAAGGGTGTAGAAGAAGTGGAAGGGGAAGGAGGAGAAGCTACAGTGGAGATGGAGTGGTGGAAGGCGGCGAAGGGGAGACAGTGGAGGGTGGAGGAGGAGAAGGAGAAGGAGTTGTGGAGGTTTGCTGCTTTGGGTTAGGAATTTTTTTATTTTTTCCGTATGTTCGGGTCTCAGGTCGGTTTTCGTTTTGGGCTTTTAGTTGAGTTTCCACGTCAACATCCATGTGGCGTTCACGCGGTGATATTTACATGATATTGTATATCTATTCATTTTTTCGGCCCGATAATTTCTATTATCTGAAAACCAGCTATAGTTATCCTCCTGAATGAAATTCAATTTCAATGACCTTCTTACAATAAAATTAAATATCGTGATCATGATAAAATTTTCTTAAATTTAGGGTGATTGTTAGTAAAATTAACCAATATATTGGCTTAACTTGTTTGTTTAGTACATCAAACTATTCTACTTTTTTCTTTTCCTCTTAATGTCTAGGTGTCTAAATTTTACATTCATTTTACAATTTGTGTAAGTTTGAAAGCTGGTTGAAAGGAATTATGCTTTTTAAGAGTTCAAATTTGCGATCCGGCTAAGTTACTGAATTCTTATAAGCTATTTATTATTATTTGATCTATCCATTAAATTACATCAAACCCATTTACTAATCACTATTAGTAACTACTCCATATGGTATATGTTTGTGTTAAATTAAGATGATAAGTACTTGTGGATAATAGAAAAATCACATCATAAAAATTAAAGAAATGACTTGTCTTTTCTAACATTACAATATGTTGGCACCGTTGAACAATGATCTTTACTGATTAAAGAAAAAAAGAATGGAAGACATATATCTGTTTCCTGGGTCCTAATGACAGTAATGCATGTTACTTGCTCAGAATTTTCAAAGACAAAACTGCTCCTGACTTGTGAATTATTTGCAGTTGAAATTAAGAAAAAGTAGTCAATTCAATGTAAAAAATTAGATAATTTCAAGACAAAACAGCCTTGTACAATATTGCAATCAAAGTGGGTTAAAAATGAAATGGGTCACTACAAGTGAATGGTAAAATGTTTAGTTTCATCACTCCTACAAACAGAGAAAGTTGAGTTTGCAGTTCTGTTATTCACCTAAGAAGCCATAAAAGCTGTAAGAACCAAAGTGATCTGCCTGACCATTTAATTCATTTGTTTGCCATTCTTGCAGAAGCTTATCAACCACATCTCCAGCTGGTAGGTTTTGGAGATTATTGTCTTTAAGGCACATTTGGTAACACCCCTTCGAATGAAGTGCTGTCCATAGCATAATCCCATCCACTGATGGATGTGAAACCCTTCTCTCAATACTTGTTCTAAATAAATTGCCTGCAAATTTACAACAATACAAATTATAACTTTTTAGTGCAAATTAACAAGTCCAATATTAATTTTAAAAATTTAACTACTTAAGTACCTGAGTTTCCTGATCGAATTTGTTACTGATATCTACTTCAGTTAGCCAAATGGGAAGACCAAGTGTAGCCAACTTATCAATAATGGCTCTCATGAGAGGAAGATTTGGTTTTGAGAAGTGACTCTCAAGACCAGTCCCATTCATGGCTGCTCCACCACGCTCAAGTTCTCTTATCCTCGAAATATAAGTATCCACAGTTGAATTCACATCACCACAAGTCTCCACCACATTGTACTCATTCAAAAACAACGTTGCCAAGGGGTCCGACTTGTGTGCCGTCAGGTAAAAATCTAACGTGGCATCAGGACCGAGTCTTTTCTCGTAGAAATCGAAGTGTAACATTTCGTTACTGACATCCCAATGAATGAACTCTTCTTTGTATTTGGTCATTAGGCTCTGAATTCGAGAATTCACTGCTGATTTTAGTTCATTGGTTGAAAGATTACGAACCCATGCCGGGTTATACTTCGGATCTTCCCAGAAAATGTTGTGGCCTCTGACTATGATTTGATTTGCTCTTATGAATTCTAGCATTTGGTCTGCTATGGTGTAGTTGAGCTTGCCTTGTTCTGGTTCCGTGGCGTACCATTTCAGCTCGTTCTCGAACACTGCTGCGTTGAATCTCTCGACGAACCAATTCTGGAACAGTCATTAAAAGAGAATAGTTGAAGAGTACTAAAGCAAAATCTCTTCAATTCTGATAAACGTTTTCTATTTTTAAGTTTTTCATTTTTATAAAAAATTTAACAATATATATAATAGATCTTTAAATCAGACTTGGTTGGATAATGGGCCAAAATATAATGTTTAGGCCCGACCTTCAAATTTGGACTGGAAACAGTGGGCTGAAGGTCTTAGATCAAAGCCTTAAAATTGAAGGGCTAGGCTGAGATGGGTTGACAAAATAGTTTGAACTAATAAAAACTATTTAATTTTGACAAATCAAAATACATATTTACCAATTAATATAATATCAACCTAATTAATGTTCAGTTTGTCAAATATCATGTTCTTAATTTCTCTGTTGAGAAATGCCAGATTAGGGCAAATAAAAGTCATTTTTTGTTTCATTTCATAATTTTTCTCTTCCTCATCATGACTCTCTTTCCTCTTCACCCATACCCTCCTTTCTCTCTCCCCCTCTCCTCTCTCAATCTCGTCCCTAACAAACCCGAAGCCTAATTGAATCAAACCCAAACAACCCTCCGCCCTCACTTGCCTTCTTCATCCGCCGCCCTTTCAAACTCTTTCCCCTTGTTGGACGGTCATCTCCGTTTGATCTCATATCTTCCTTCGTCGCCCTCTTTGATCTCATCTATGTTTCTCTTCTCTCTCAGTCTTTCGTCTCTGTCTTCTACTCCATCGTTGTCCTTCTTTCCTCCGCCTTCATCGTCCTGTCATTGCTGATCTTTGTCACTGCTCACACTCTGTCGAATTCAGAATCCGATCATCGTTCGCTCTTTCTCGCTCGAGATTCAGTCTTCTTATTGATTTGTAGAAAAGGCAGTGGCGATATAAGCATGACAATCACTGGACACGGCGGGGCGACAACGGTTCTGCTAGGGTTTTTCAAGCCTAGCAATTCAGCTTCTATTTTTTTTACTAAAATGCCTTAATTTAAAATTATTTTAAGAAAATATTTTTTTGTTTGTTTAAGTGATTTAGTTTTTGTAGGTTTATTAAAAAAATAGAATTAAATGAGAATATTTGTGTAGGTTGATTTTACTGAATTTGGTGATTTTTGAATTATATATATTTTGTACATGAATGTATACATTTTTTTGTAACTTTTGGATACATTCAGATATATTTAGAGGCTAAAAATTATATAAAAATTAAATTTGGTTACATTTGGATACTATAAATTTTATAAAAAAATCGAGATTCACATATATTTTGAAACTATCCAAAAAATTGTAAAAATTATATAAAAAATTGTAATTTAGAGACATTTAATTTAAAAAATTATATCAAAAATTTATTAAATCAAATTGTATATAAAAAAAATTGTGACTTGGAGACATTTGGATATATCTGGATACATTTGGATACCACCGGATACATTCTGAAACATTGGATTTCTCCCCCTTTGAGTTTATCTTTTTTGCGAAAAAAGTCAATTTCTGGCAAAAATATCGCGATTTTTTGCAAAAAAATCTCCAATTCTCAATCAATTAAAAATCTGGTATTTTTACAATATGTTTTCAGCATGTTTTTATTTATCAAGATATGTTTGCTGCATGGTAAAAGACCAATTTTGAATTTTAATTTGGCATAAAAGTTAAATTCTTCCAAATAGTTTTATTTGTCTACTTCCAACTTCTAATGTCTTTCGAACTAGAGAGAAAGTGATCTTTGTATGAGATAGATTGAATAGATGTAGATTATATAAGTAAATTGTATGGTAAAAAGTAAAAAAATGACATTTTTTTTAGACGTAAATTATTTTATACAATCTTTCTTTTTTTTTTCCAGTAGTTTTTTATGCAATCTACATCTATCTTAAACAAACACTAATGGTGATTTATGCAATCTACATCTATCTTAAACAAATATGGATACAAGTACCGTTACCAAGAACTTAGGATCCCATGGTTAAAAAAAATAAAGTTGTTACATTTAATTGATGAAAGTTACCTGATAGGGCAACTTTCCAAGAATGGTACTGGCAATAGCTGATCCAAAGGGGAAATCTTTAGAAATTTGTTTTATTGTAACATTTGCTCCTTGCAACCTATCTCCGTGATGATCTGACACATGGACCGTCACGGCACGTTTTCTCTCCTGGAAAACAATATCATAAGAATCAGACAAAAGTTTGTCTTTGGCTGCAATAATATAGAATAAATGTTGGGTATTTACAGTGTTAATCATGTACAGCTGATTTGTTCTCCATTGTTGATCAGTGAACGGTTGCAAGGAAGCACTTGAAATTTCAATATTGATGTCGTCGTCAACCGCACTCTGCCCACAACAACACCAAACAAGGCAACAATAAGTTGGAAACAACATTAGACTTGTGAAGACTGGTCTGCGTATGGAGAAAAATATTAGTTTCGACCTGAAAATATAGAATGGACAAAGTTGAAGGATCGTCAAGAACGAATCCGCCTTTGAGAAATGACCAGCATCCACTCTTTGCCAGAACACTCCCCACACAGTCGTATATTATGTTATCTGTTGTTCAGGGTTGCTGTAATCAGAACTGACTTTGCCCCTTCTATCTTCACTCAAACTGTATAAGGCTGCTTGTAATCGGGCTACGAACGGGGCTACCAACGGTCAAATTTACTCCAACGGTAATATTACCGTTGGAGTACTGTTGGGGACCAAAAAATTACCTTTTTGGTCCCTAACGGCTAGTTTTACCCATTTTTCTATAAATATCCCCCTAAACACATTTTTTCCTCTCATTTCTACATTTCAAACACTCATTTCTCTCTCTCAAACTCTCTCAACTCTTAAGGGTCGAGATGAGGCTAGTTTTACCTAAGAGGCTCGCCCAATGGGCCGAGATAAAGCCAAAGAGAAAGAGTCAAGAACCAAGCAAAAGGCGAAACACGACGTGCATGGGAAAGGAAAGTCGACATCAAACGACGTCTTCGAAGTGGCGTCCATTTTGGACGACATGTTGTTCGAGAAAGAATTAAATTGCAAACCTTTCGAAACGGCAGAAGCTAATAGAAAGAAAGAAAAAGAACAATGGCTCGAAATCGAACGAGAAAAAATGGAGTATTTCAAATATCAACAGTTTAAGGAAGATATAGCGATGCTCGACAAAGATACGTCGAACATGACTCCCGCGGTACGACGTTTGCATGAATACGCTTATAAAAAAATTTGTGAAAAATATGGGTTGTAGTATTTTTAATTTAATGTAATATTTAATATTTTATTTGTAATATTTTAATTTTAATGTATTTTTTTTATTTTAATTTAATTTTTAAATTTTATGAATTATTTTTATTTTAATGTAATATTTTTATTTTAACGA
>CAODLS010669475.1:0-15038 GCA_948243855.1 Flueggea neowawraea | reverse complement strand
ATTTCTTGACCCACTCGACACAAATCGTCGAATCATGCCTCCCAACATCATATCTATGTATTTCTAACACATATCTATCATAATACATCAGATACAATTCCAGATCTGATGAGAAATCTACTAAAATTTGGAACCCTAGCTCGGATCAAACCCATTTCGTTCAAACACGAAATCCTTGAAAACCGAAGCTAGAATCCCGTGGTCACAACCTTAACCAAGATTAATCTACCCATATATAACTTCCTTTACAACAGAAAAAAAAAAGATCTGAACAAAACCCCAAAATTCGTTCAAAACCCTAGATGAACAAATTATGAAAGAAATGACGAAAAGAAGAGATTAAAGGACGATTCTTACCTTCAGAATCATAATAGAAGTGCTAATGAGTGATTGAAAGTGCAGAGGAGTAGTTGAGAGAGTAATTTTGGTGGTTGAGATGAGTTATGGCAGAAGAGAGAAGTGGGTGGGTGTATTTATAGACCCTCGGACTGAAACGTGGCATTTCATTTAATTCACGCAGAAAATGCCCATCTATGCACGTTGAACCTCAATCTACGCATGTTGACCAAGTACTACGTGCTTAGAGGAAGCCTTTGTGTGCGTAGACGGCAGATCTGGCGACCTTTCCCTCACGGCTCAAGGATCAACGTGCGCACCACCTAGTGCTATGCACGTGGATCACCATGCTCACCACAGTTTCAAGTCCAAATAACGTCCAATATGCGCAGATGTCTCTAACGCATACAGACGTGCCAGGCAAGTTCACGGTTCGGGTCAGACATCCATCTACGCGCGTAAAACTAGCTTCAACGTACGTAGATGACCCTTTGGCCTTAATCTATGCGCGTAGAACAATCCTCAATGAACACAGATGGCTCTCAACGTGCTTTACATACACAAAACCACCTCAAAACATTCTCGATCGAAGTTTAACGCCTCAAAACCCCGAATTTCCCCACAGTCTAGACGAAATACCCTCGGATTTCGGTCAGAACGGATGAGATATTACATAGTAATGACATTTCCCCATCATAGGTGTCGACACTTAAAAAATCTCTAAGTAGTGAAACATAAAGAGCTGGTAACATACCTTTTGACACCACCGGAATAATAACAGTTCCAATAGTATACATCAAATATGTCCTACCATATCTATTATTGTATGGGCAATCAACAGGTACAATCTTAAATTCACTTTTCAAGTCTTTCAAATTAAAATCTTGATGTTAATTGGCTAGAAGAGTGTGCCTTAAAATCTTTGATAATCGCTTTCTATGCCAAGGAATTTGCAATGACAATTTTTCCTTTAATGGAAAGTCTAATCACATAAAAAATGTTTGTCAGTTCTAAAAATAATTTATTTTCTTCTATATCAAAGCATAAATCATTTACATCATATTTTTAAATAAGAAAATTAAAATGTTTGTTATCTTATTCTAAATGAAGTAAGACTATATGCAAACTTGTATAGGCATATGTCCTGTACTCTTTCTTTCACTTTATTATCAAGCGTCCATTTTTTAGAACAAACAATTATGGTTCATTGCTCGCTTATCATCCATTTATTTCTTATAAATAGAAAGTAAAAATGCACAATGTCGCAATTATTCTTTATGTGATTGAATGCACAATGTCCCAATTATTCTTTGATTCTTATAAAGGCAGAGAACATTTCATCAAATGACTCATAAAGTTGACCATATGGATTCCAAATTATTGACCTATGCGCTGACATTATATGAGCAAAAGTGGAGTGAAAAGAGAGAAACGAGATGCATGGATTTTACTTCATTCAATTCATTTAACACTCTGCTTAACATGTTTTCGTCCACAAGTATGTGTGAATTTCTACTTGGCTTGCTTAGTGTCAATAACCAATCTGTCATTAATGAAAATATAGTTGTTGGCTGAAAGTCTGCATATCATAATGCATTTATTAGACTTGAAACATGCATCATTGCAAAAAATAACATAATAATCAAAGAAAACAGAATTAGAAAGAGTTAGTAGCAATAACTACAAGAAAAATAAAGGCCAAAATCACTTGCAATTAGCATGAATGAGTACCCATAAATAGCTTTTTTTGAGTTTAGGTGTTAGTATTTGTTCAAAACATCATAAAGAGTTGTATGAGAAATTGCACCCCATGCATACCCTTTTATTTCATCTATATTTTCTTAAAAACAATAGTATTTGGGTTTTGCAGTCACCCCAGAAAAGTCGAACATAAAGAAAGCTCCAATCAAAAATAAAATATTCGCATCAGCTCTCATATCAAATGGTTATCCTCAGATATTGCAACCCTCTTGAGAGGATCTAATCTGAACCCCTTATTCATAATTAAAACCTCAATATCAAAGAAGTGTTTATCGCTCATTTTTGCTACTTTCACTTTCTCCCAGTGATAGATTTGCCAATAATGGGAAAAACCTATGATACTTAGCATGTTTAATAAAACTTAAATATAAATGCAAGTTATTACTTAAAGTAAAACAAGCATTATTTTCTATGTATGCTTTACGTATTACGTTAATAATTGCAAGGACATGCCTAGCAAATTCCATCATATATAAAATGCTCAAATCTGCTACCTTGAAAAACATTAACCACATCTTGTTGAACCATAAAATTCTTAAGCATGCGTAGATGTCCACATATCCAAGTTGTTACTTTAGTGTAAATAGATAAAATAAAGCAAGAATTAGAGAGAACAAGGATATGTCAATAGCAGTAGTTAGTGATTTTGGTCCATTTTGTACAACATAACAGTTACAATAACAACAAAAACCTTTTTTACTGTTACTAATACTGCTACTATATTACACAAGAGGTACCAAAATGACTAACTATTGCTATTGATATGCCATTGTTCTCTCTAATTCTTGCTCTCTTTTTTCTATTTACACTAAAATGGCAACTCGGATATGTTGACATCTACATATGCTTAAGAATTTTACGGTTCAACATGATGTGGTTAATTTTCTTTAAGGCAACATATTTGAGCATTTATTGAATATGATGGAATCTGTTAACCATGTTCATGGACTATTAACGCAATGGTTAAAGCATACGCAAAAGATAATGCTTGTTTTACTTTAGGTGATGACTTCTTTTATATTTAAGTTTACTAAATGTGTTGAGTATCATAAGTTTTTCCATTATTGACAAATTTATCACTAAGAGAAAAGTCAAAGCAGAAAAAATGTGCGATAAACACTTCTCCAGTATTGAGGGTTTGATTATGAATAAGGGATTTAGATTTGACACACTCAGGAATGTTGCAATGTATGAGAATAAACTACTTGAAATGAGAGTCGATGCGATTGTTTATTTTTTTATCAGAGCTTTCTTGATGCCTGACTTTTCTGGGTGACTGTGACACCCAAATACTACTGTTCTTTAAAAAAATATAGAAGAAAAAAAATATGCATGGGAAGCAGCTCCTCATGCAACTCTCCATACAAACACCAAAACTCAAAAAAGACTACCTACGGGTGCTCATTTATACTAATTATAAGTGGTTTTGGCCTTTATTTTTTTTATAGTAATTGCTATTAATTCTTTCTAATTTTGTTTTCTTTGGTTATTTTGTTTAATTTTTGCAATGACGAATGTTACAAATCTAATAAATGCATTATGATATGCAGACTTTCAACCAACCCCAACATTCTCATTAATGACAGATTAAGTGTCGACATTAAGCGAACTGAGAAGAAATTCACACATATGTGTGGATGATAACATGTTAAATAGAGTGCTAAATGAATTGAATGAAATAAAATCCGTACTTCCTTTTCTTTCTTTCCATTCTAGTCCAAATCATATAATGTGAGTGCATGGGCCAATAGTCTGGGATCCATATAATCAACTTTATGAGTCGTCTGATGACATATTGCCCACCTCTACAAGAATCGAAGAATAATTGGGACATTGTGCTTTCAATCACATAAAGAATAATTAAGACATTGTACATTTTTACTTTGCATTTATAAGGAACAAATGGATGATAAGCGAGTAACGAACCATATTTGTTTATTCCAAAAAATGGACGCTTGATAATAGAGTGAAAGAAAGAGTACACGGTATATGCTTGTACAAGTTTGCATCTAACCTTACTTCATTTAGAATAGATAACAAATTTGCATCTAACCTTACTTCATTTAGAATAGATAACAAACTTTGTAATTTCTTATTTAAAAGTATGATGTAAATGATTCATGCTTTGATATAGAAGAAAATAAATTATTTTTAGGACTAGAAAACATATTTTATGTAACTGGACTTTCCATTGATGGGAAAGCTGTCATTGCAAATTCCTTGGCATAGAAAGTGGCTATCAAAGATTTTCAGGCACTCTTTTAGCCAATGAAGCTAGATTTTAATTTGAAAGACTTAAAAAGTAAATTTAAGATTATACATATTGATTGCACAGACATTGATAGATATGTTAGGACTTAATTGGTGTATATTATTAATACTATTATTCTTCCAGTGGTGCCAAAATATATCGTACCAGCTCATATGTTTCGCTACTTAGAGATTTTTTTAAGTGTCGACACCTATGCTTAGAAAGCGACATCACTGGCTCAACTACATAATGATTTGTGTATTGACAAGATTAATATTTCTGACCACTTCAGGAACTTTAGGTATAATAATAGTTATTAAGATTTTTTGTTTATGATTTGATTTCTTTTTCAAAATTATAATTTTTTTTACTGATTTTGCAATGGTGCAATTTTCAAATCTTTGTATACATTTCTCTTTGAAGAAAAAAAAAGGCCCAACTACTTTCCTTAGTATAGGAGAGTAGACAGCATAGATGACAATAATTTAAAAAAAATCAAAAGATTTTATGCATAAAATGGATATACTGGAACAAAAGAAATCTCATGATGGTGAGATATGAAATAGAAGTAGTTTAACTTGCACTTTCCTGCCAGGTTTACCTCGAAATACAAGTATTTTATCTTGTAATCCAAGATAGATTAAAATCGTAACTAAGAACTTACTTCATTTATCGACTGTGCAAGTGAAGATTTCATGGCTTCCATACAATAAAGTTAATGCTAATAGACATGATGGATCATATGAGATTGTTCTTAGCCACTGTTAATCTCATATGTATGTAAGAGCTTTGACTATACAACTTTGAGGAATTTACAGAGCAAATCAATTTCTTGCTTAAAAATCTATTTGTAACTAAGGGAAAAGAGAGCTAAAATATAGACTTCAAAGTGAAGACAAGAAAGGGATAGAGAAAAGACTCACCTGTATGTTACAGAAAATATGTGGCTACTTGAACGAATAAAGGATTTTTTTTGTGACTAGTCTCTCTTAGAATGTCGAGGACCCTCTGCTTATCGTGGACCCTCATCATGTCCCAGTACCCTAAGCATGTACGTACATTTAATATTCATGTAATGTAGTAAACTACGATAATAATTTTTCTAGGAAAAAAATTAACACATCATAATCATAACATATAAAATGTAAAGATGTGGAAAGTTGTTTTGGATACTTTGATCACTCTTTTTTATTCATAAATACTTCTAAGTCTTTTATTAAGAGTCAAATTAACTAAAACTTTTTGAAAATCTTTTAATTTAAATGAATTTAAAATTGTTTAGATAATTATCATTAAGTAACACTTGATGAGTTTGAATAATAACAGATAGATAGAATAAACGTGCATGCGTGTATGTTTAGTAAATAAGTTTTTTTTCCTTTTTTAGTAGACAAGTTCTTTTTTTGTCATTTCTCGATTAGTAGATAAGTTAAATTTGAAATCTTAATTTAATCCATTCACATTTCAAATAACCAAAAATATTGATAGTGAAACCGAAATTTCTCCTCTTCAATGTTTTTCTGAGGCTGAATGACTGATTCAGCAGGTATGAGTTCGAGGTGAAACATATAAAAGGTCATCACAACATCAATGCAGATTATCTCTCTTGCCCAAAGAAGTAATCTGCCAAATTACTTGCTCCCTGGGGAACAAGTCCTCTTATTTTCATGGCAAGTCCTTCCAATCCTAACCCAATGTACATGGTCGCAATGCAAAAGAGAAGGATCCCTCCTAGATTACATGGCATGGAACCTCCGAAACAAATACACTCATTTGCAAAGACTCATATAATCCATTTCAGATCTCAACTTCCTAAAGTATATTTCATAAGTCTCATCCCTAGATATTTCATGTTCGATCCTCCTTATGCTTTCCTCACAAAACCATTATTGATGGCCATTTTTTTCACAGAGGATTTTTTATGGCTTTTATGGTGTCTTGTGACTACGCATAAGATAGCCATTGATTTGATGCAAAGGAGATTTTGAATCATTTGAATGATGACCAACAATGTCTTTCCTTACTGTGGACTTTCTTAGAGTGGTTTGAAGAAATTTCAGTCTGGAAAAAAAGACTCCAAACCACTCTGGAGAATAAAAGGTTCTTAGGTAGAGCAAACCAGCCACCCACAGAGCTTTACATATTTCACCGACCATATTTCCGTCACTTTTAAGGATTCATATAGACACAAAACATTTGTTATGCATAGGGTACAATTCATCCATCAGTTCGTGACAATCTTTTGTTACGAGAACAATTGGTATAACATTTATGTTGGCTCAATAAATGGTGATTTGAACGAAATTCTCTGACATCATCAACAGCTAAAAAATAGTGGATACACATTTGATTCCACATGTAAAATGTTGTCAAAACACCTAGTATTTTTATTATAAAAATTTAAAAACAAAAAGTAAAACTAAAATCAAATCCATCCAAATCCAACATTTTAGTTTTACTTTTAGTTTTTAAATTTTTATAATAAAAATGCCATGTGTTCTGACAACAATTTACATGTGCAATCAAATGTGTACCCTTGTGTCATCCAGCTGTCACTGTTGCCGAAAAACTTCGTTTAAACAGGCGATTTTGACCTTGTGTGAAAAAAAAACCAAACTTGTGTGACTTGTCTAAAAAAATAATTTTTATGACTTTAGTAAACAAAACTGAAAACTTTTGTGACCACTTGCAAAGACTCATATAGTCCATTTTAGATCTCAACTTCCTAAAGTATATTTCACAAGTCTCATCCCCAGATATTTCATATTCAATCCTCCTTATGTTTTTCTCGCAAAGCCATTCTTGATGGCCAGCTCTTTCACAGAGGATTTCTTGTGGTTTTTATGGTGTCTTGTGATTACGCATAAGATAGCCATTAAATTCGATGCAAAAGAGATTCTGAATCATTTGAATGATGACCAACAATGTTGTTCCTTGCTGTGGACTTTCCTAGAGTGGTTTGAAGAAATTTCAGTCCGGAGAAGAAGACTCCAGACCACTCTAGAGAATGGAAGGTTATTGGGTAAAGCAAACCAGCCATCCACAAAGCTCTACGTATTTCACCGACCATATTTCCATCACTCTCAAGGATTCCTATGGACACAAAACATTTGTTATGCATGGGGTACAATTCATCTGTCAGTTCGTGACAATCCTTTGTTACGAGAACAAATGGTAGAACATTTATGTTGGCTCAATAATTTGTCTCTACCACCCCTACCATGTTAATAGGTTTCTAGACTAGGCCTATTGAAGTTATCATCACTCCTTCAATTAACATGCAATCTAGTTCTATTGGGATGTTCGAAGGTCCTTATGAAAATCCTCCTCCATTTCATGATGAAGTGATGGAGGAATTACGGTCCAACCTCTTCCAGGTTTCTGCACCATAAAGAAACCGTTTGGGAACAATAGTGATTCCTCATCAGATGAGGAATACCCTTGACAGTGGAATGACGCCTGTCCCATTCATCAGTCCAATATATTAGGTGGCACATGGACAAAGGTCTCTAGTCGACCCCCTACTCCACCAGAAGGTTGAAGATTCCTTTCTAGGGTTCAGAGTCTATTACGATGTACTGTGTTTGTTTTTGTCGGCCATATGATAAAGGCCAATAACCATATGTCTATGATTGTATTTTCCTTTAAGAGTGTCAGTCACGAGTTGTATTGTGTTTGTATTTTCATTTAAAGCTTGTCGACCACCTGTCTGGGCTAAGGGTTGTGCTTTGTAATTCAGAAATCTATATTATCTTCCGAAAAAGAAGAAATAAGATCAGAGTTGAGAACCCAAACATCTGTGTTATACAATCTCTATGGATTTCTAAATTTTTAAATTATCTTTTAAAATCTCAAGATTACTGCGAAAACAATATAGAATTACCCATGAGGTAATAATATTATAGTTATGGTCATTACTAAATATTGATTTCAAAAGAACGTATCCCTTGATAAGTCGTCAATGGAGTGATGCAGGGTTGGGAAATTATATGCAAAAGTTCTTTGATTAGTTTTATTTTTAACTAAATTGTCCTCTTTCGATGAAAAAATGAATGCTATTTTTTAACATTTATTGGGAAATTGATTTTTATTCAAAAATTATTTTTTACATTTAAGACAACTCTAATTATTGTGGATACACTCAAATACTTATTTTGATATATATTTTTTTTCAAAATTTTAAATGATGACTTTAACTTTTTTTGAAGTGGATGTCGTATTTGACATAAAATTTCAATTTTAAAATAACTAAAATAATCCCAAAAATGAAAATTTGAAAATGATCTAAATTACAATTATCAGACTCTCTCAATGAAAACTTACCCGGATTACAAAATAAATTTAATACTTTCTTAAATAAATTATGAATTATTAAATTTACCATTTTATGAATTATGATTTTAATCGTCAATTATCAAAATTACCGACAGAAAATTTTTTATTAGAATTTTAAAATAAATAAAGCCACTCAGGATTAATGTTTGAAAAATATACAATTTTATCTCTAACTAATTAACAAACCTATATATATAGTCTCTGTTTTTTCACCTTCTCGAAGTTTCTTTTTCCAGCGGTTTCTTCATTAATAATATTTTGTGTCCATATGCGCTACTTCCGTTCTTCTTCAACCTTTTTAATAATCCAAATTAAACATTTTTAATAAACTTAAAAACAACGAACCATAAATAAACATTTTTAAATATTTTTTACATCTATATTTTAGACAAACTTCATTTAAACTCAAAATAAAGCTTTTTGAATAATTATTTGTAAACCTTAAATAAATATTTTTAACAAAAAGACAAAAACAAAAAAAAGGGGGAGAATACAACGGCTAGGGTTTTAAAGGAAACCCTAGCCGCTGCCTAAAGTGGCTAGATCTGATCGTCGGTCTGAGCGACCATATCTAGCCACCACTCATTCAAAAAACCAAAGACAAGGTGGTCACGGAATGAGACCACATTAGATCGAGGATGAGGCCACAACACATTAGATAGCCTTAATAACGAGACCGAGAAGGAGAGAGAGGACGCTGACTCCAGATTTGGTCGCGAAAGACGAGGAGACGCGAGTGAAACAAGAGCGAGAAACCCTAACTGGAGACGAGAGTGGAAGGGCGACGTCGCGATGAGCATAGATCGAAGAATGGTGATGCCGAAGAAGAGAAAGAGAAAGAGTGGTCGACAGTTGAAAGGTGGAAGGACGAAGAAGACAGAGAGGAGGCAATGAGCCGAGGAGAAGGGAGAGGACGGAGAGTAGGCAGAGATAGAAGAGAAAGCAGAGGAGGCCGAGAGGAAGGAGAGGAGAACGCAAAAGGAGAAAGAAGAGAGAGAAAAGATAATGGTCAAATGAGTTAAAAGAGAGAAAATCTGGGGACGAAATACATATTTTGTCCGTACAGACTAAGAAAATTATTATAAAACGGAGATTTTCTCTTAAGGTAGTGCATTTTTCGAGGTTAAGAGGTTTGGAAATATAATTTTAGCTCTGCTTGAGTTCCCACAGATTGCGCCAATTGTTGTTGCCTCAAAAAATGAACATAATAATGATGAATATCAGAATACTCGGGAATCGTGAATATTACCTCGTGACCTGAAAACACAAGAAATTGTGAGATCGGGATGCTCCCTAGAGAACCTCTGGCGTTCAAGTCAGTATCAATTTTACTAGAATATTGGCATGTGTGCAGAGTAGAGCATACCTAGCCAAGTTGATTATGGTAACTATTTATAAGGTGTAGAGTTAGTGAATTAACTCTTTGTAACATCTCTCCTAATGAAGAATGCAACGTTTCCGTTACACTATTCAAATTGAGTGAATTTAATTCTCGTCTCATCACAATGGATTCCTGATTGAGACAAAATCACAAATGAAAATTATCCACCACCCACAATGTAAGTGTCTATTGTAATAGAGAAATTGAAAGTACACACACATGGACCAAGCACAACAATTTTGCATTAAGAGGACAAAACGTGCAAAGTGTCCTTTTTGACATTTTCTGCATTAAGAGATTGGAAGTTTTTAATTTTTTATTTTTCAATTTGAATTTCAATTCAAATATTCTTTTATCAACCGTGTCGGGTTGACCTGTAGTGGATGCCAACCTAATTTTCAGCTGCTCTCAAAATCGACCATGACAGTTTAATTTAATCTCAATTTAAGACTGACCATATTAGAGCCATACTCACCCTTAAAAAGAACAAGAAGAAGAAAGAAACACTGCCATTTGCCATTTGTATTCAAAGGGAGAGATGCATAATTACAGAAACAAAATGAGGCTTCAAACACGTCTCTACGTCATAATAATCAGATGGTGTCGACACTAGTATTTCAAGTCATCCTAAGCCTCTCCCGGGCACAAAAACAAGAATTTTATAATATAAACAAGGAAGAAAAACATTGTTTGTAGTTTTATGATCAAAGCATTTCAAAACAAAGAGAGAATGAGGTTACAACTCCAAAGATAGAATCAATAACCCTTCTTTGTTTTTTTTTTTCAAATATAAGAAAAACAATAAGAAAAGGCAAATTGTTTTTTGATTGACTGTCACTGAGAGAGGAGATTATGGTTAATCTTTATATGTACATATCAGATGCGTAACAGCCAAGAATATTTGTTTCTCGAATACTTGGCGGCCAATTTTCATGATATTTTTATCGAAAAGGTCATTTCATGACCAGGCAGCTAATATTTGGACTTTGGAGTCAAGTTTGTACTCATTGACGGGGAGAGAAAGAGAGGTTCGTGTTGCAATTCATCACTTGTACATCAGTCCAATTAATTGAACACTGTTATGACTTCAAATCCTCAATTTTCAGGTATTCCCCGTATTTTTTTCACCGACGGTCTCCCTCCTCTCTCCCTTGTAGGTTCTGGTGTTGTAGAAGAACTGAAGCCTCTCATGGCGGCTTAGTCACTGGTGGGAAGGAAGAGAACTGAAGGCTTATGAAAGCAAGTACGTTATACAAAAACATTTAATAATATTCACATCCATTAATTATTAATGTTCTATTTTTTGAGAGAGACTGCCACCCACTAGGCATATACAAAACTTTGGTTGAGAGGGACTTATAATCTCTCAGATTATGGATGCATAAGTTTAGACCTACAGCGTCTTGCGCATGTTTATGCAACTATATTTAAAAAGCCATATTGTTAACTCTTACAGGTGAGATGAAGTTACAATTAGGCCTCTAATCCATCGTTTATTTCCCATATTACATACTCACACTGCAATAAACAACAAATGATCCTGTATATCACAATTAGAGTTTCATAATCCTATTGTATATGCTTGCAGATATTGAATAGGATTAATATTTAACAGATTAAAAATGGGAAACAATAACAAAAAATTGTTAGATAAGTTATTGTGGGAAGCACCAAAATTATAAAACCTAAGTCGTGTTAGACATTGTCCTAAAGGGATTTATTTTCACTCAGGATAAAACAGGTCTTCTCTAGTAGGTAGAGGCACAGGAAGCAACAAGAATATATTTTAGAACCCAATAGTAGGCAAGGAAGAATGGACAGAAAGGTGTACTTTGCAATTGAAGTGAGGTTGTATTTATAGGCAATATTTTGAACATTAATGGCAGAAAAAGAGGAGGGAAGTGACTATGAAATAGGGATAAAATTTGGGATATGATGTTGATTAATTCAAATGAAGACCAAGTCACAAAAACGCGACTTGGAATATCAAAGGTTAAGAAACAGTCAAAAAACGTGTTTTCCATGTAAGCTTCTGTCAAGTTTTATTTTACACAATATGTGGGATTAACTTTTGAGCTGGAAAAAATAAAACGGGCCAAGCCTCGGGCGCAAGGGGCATTTAGCCCATTTCCTTTCCGAGCCCCACTCACATGCCGAGAGCTTTAGTTATTTTCTTCTTCACCAAGCCCATTTAGTGTTTCTCAATATAAACACTACATCCACCTCTCAACTAAGCAATGTGGGATTTTGCAATACCCACAAAGCCTTTAACTCACAACAATCCCCCACATATTGCAAAAATCCACAAAACGGTTTCTTTGATGTTAAACACGAGTTGTAATGTATCGAAACTAGTGTCCTTTTGGGACTATGAACTAGATCTAGACTAATGAAAAATAATTTACAGAGTAATTAGTGAAACATATAGTTTCTATGAACCAAAACTCATATTGTAAAATAGAGGTTTCATTAATCACATTACACTCCACAATTCCTGTTGTTCATCGCGTTTTTGCGCTAATAAGTCATGCGCACGCATAGAAATTCATGAGTGCTCTAGAGACTTGATTAAAAATCTCATAGAAGTGGCCCCACTTCACACTCATATAGGTGATTCTATCAAGCGTATACTGTCTATATTTATACACCACCTTTAAGGGATATAGAATTCATTAAGAATTTTCAACCTCACACTAATTTGGCAGTTCAAGCACTAATCACTCACTATAGAAAGGACTCTAGAATTTTAGTGCACAGGATCAACAACTAACTTGTTATTACCCATATGAACCTACTTCATGGGATCTTTAATCACATAGGTTGGGTTCCCATCAATCATTGATAGACTCAAATTAGCCTTAGCCCTATTCCCCTCGATGTTTCAAGGATTTGTTTCCTTGCCAAAGGTTTAGTCAGAGGATCGGCCAAATTCACTTCTGACTTCACATAGTCAATGGAAATAATTCCATTTTTAAGCAATTGCTTCACCACATTATGTCTCAATCGAATATGTCGATTTTTCCCATTAAAGGTTTTGTTCTTTGCAACAACTATTGCTGATTTACAATCACTATGTATTGACACAGAATGTGTAGGTTTAATTCCTAAAGGAATATCTGCTAAGAAATTTTTCAACCACTCAGCTTCACTGCCAGCTAACTCTAGTGCAATAAATTTTGACTCCATGGTCGATCTGTCAATGATTGATTGCTTGGTTGATTTCCAAGCCACTACACCCCACCTAATGTGAATACATAACCACTGGTGGATTTGATCTCGTTTGAATCTGAGATCCAGTTAGCATCACTATACCCTTCTAGTACAACGAGAAATCCACTATATTGAATACCATAATTCATGGTACCTCTCAAATATTTTAATAACCTATGTAAAGCAGTCCAATGATCATCATTTGGATTTTGGGTGTACCTACTCAGTCTACCGACAACATAAGTTATATCGGGTCTTGTAAAATTCATTAAATGCAACAGACTCCCAATAATTTGTGCATACTTAGACTGAAATACAGGTTCACCTCTATTTTTCTTTAGTTGAGTATTGGCATCATAAGGAGTACCCACATATGCCACATCATAACAATAAAACTTCTTAAGAAGTTTCTCCACATAATGATTTTGTGACAACAAAATACCATCATCATTCCTTATGATTTTGATACCCAATATCACATTAGCTTCACCCAAGTCTTTCATGTCAAATTTCGAAGCTAATAAACTTTTAGTACTAAGTACTATAGCAAGACAAGTGCCAAAGATAAACATATCATCCACATAAAGGCTAATAATAACACAATCATTATTGGATAACTTAGTATTAATACATTTACCCACGCTCACATATGAAAAACCATTTTCAATCAAAACCGAATGAAATTTCTCGTGCCACTGTTTAGGAGCTTGTTTCAGGCCATACAAAGATTTTTTCTATTTGCAAACTTTATCCTCTTGACCTGGAACAACACATCCCTCAGGTTGAATCATATAAATCTCTTCTTCTAAATCACCATTTAAAAAAGCAGTTTTAACATCCATTTGGTGAATAACAAGTTTATAAACTGAAGCTAAAGCAAGTAAAACACGAATTGAAGAGATTCTAGCAATAGGAGCAAAAGTATCAAAATAATCAATATTTTGCTTTTGGGTAAAACCTTTTACAACAAGTCTCATTTTGAAAACAAAACCACCATCTGGATTGATTTTCTTTACAACAACCCATTTACGACCAATTGCTTTTGCTTCTGGAGGTAAATCAACAAATTCCCAAGTTCCATTCTGTAAAAGTGAGTTCAATTCGGTTTTCATCGCTATCTTCCAAAATGGAGCATTAGGTGATGAAAAAGCTTCTGATAAAGTAGAATGGCCTTTTTCAACAAGATAAGCATAAAAATCATTTCCAAAAGAAAACTCTTTCTTTTGCCTTTTACTCCTCCTCAAAACTTCAGAAGTATCATCAAAATCATTTTCACAAATGGGTACACGAGAAGTTAGAGAAAGTGGATAAATGTGTTCAAAAAACTCAGCATTTTTTGTCTCAACAATAGTGTTGAGTTCAAGAACATCACTTTTTAAAACAAGAAATCTATAAGCAGCATTATGTTCAACATATCCAATAACCAAACAATCAGAAGTCTTCGACCCGATTTTCGCTTTTTATTATCAAGAAGCATAACCTTTGTTGGATCATAGGTGATCAACAATAAGTTCCCTTTATGTTTTGATGATTTGCAAAATATTTGACTTAGAGTGGAACACGTTGGAAAGCTCGGAACTGCAAATCAAGCCACTGCAAGTGTCACAACGTACGTTATCTGTGTACAACGTACGCCACAATGAAGAGCAACGTACGTGACATATGCACAACGTACGTAGGCATAGAGCTGAATGCAAACAGAAGCCACTGGAATGCTGAAGTGCCAATACAACGTACGTTAGAGAATCACAACGTACATCATCT
>CAODLS010669424.1:0-10377 GCA_948243855.1 Flueggea neowawraea | reverse complement strand
TTAAAATGTAATATGTAAAAGTAGGTGGTGTAAAAAAATATTATAAAGTATTATAGATGTATTGTAAAAAACCACAATAATTAATCCAACTTTTGTGGAATAGAACATAGGGCGACTCTTAAAGGGGTGGACTCATTGAGCAAGCAAAACCCAATAGAATATGTGCGATTATGTTGTTGCTAATTACACATGTTATCATATTTTGGGCTACTATTTTTAAAAATAATTGTCCATACTTTTTTTGGGACCAATTACATATTTATGGAGTTCAAAATCATTAATTACATATTCACGTGGTCTATTTTCTAAATTTGAATATTATTTATATATTATTGATATCTTATTTATATGTTATTTATATGTTGAAAATAATATATAAACAAATATGTAATTTATATGTTGTTAATTTGTTGTTCATATATTGTTTATATGTCGTTGATATTTTGTTTATATGTTGTTTTTGACATATAAACAAAAGATATAAACAACACGCTTTGAATTTCTAAATATAGAAACATCAACAACATGCCAACACATATAAATAGCAACACTAAATCAACAACATATAAACAACATATAGACAACATATAAACAAAACGCCGTGTGATTTGAAAAGTTGTGCCGTGAATTCGAAAAGTGACGCGCGTGAATCTGTAATATGTGAAAGTTTTCCATACGGAATAAATTTTGCAAAGTTTTGTTGGTGTACCGCATAATTACCACTTTTTTTAAAAAAAAACTTATATTTGTTTATTATTGGCCTTAAGGGAGACCAATTCCATAATAATCATGAAAAATTTGGGTGCTCTTGAAATTTGAATTCAAGATCTCTTAGTCTTAGATGTAGGTGTTTACCAATTGAGCTACCCAACCTCAACACTGCTCATACTTTAATTCTACAAAAATATCAATTTTTATGTTTGTTTTTTGAAAATGTCACATGTCTGAAATTAAGTTTTAAAAATGTCACATTAATTTTTATATAAATTTAAATTTTTTGTTTTATTTTTTTAATTTCTTTTCTCTTTAATTTTCTCTCTCACTCTCTCTTCCACCCTAACCCAAACCTTAGCCACCCCACAGCCTTCCCTCCGCCATCTCTCTCTTCTTCCCTCCACCTCTCTCTCTCTCTCCCTCCCTCTCTCTCCTCTTCTTGTCGGTCTTCCACCTCGAGCCTGTCTTCGCCTTGTCGAATCCAAATTTGGTTTCCTCTGCCTTTTCCTTGTTGTTCGTTCTCTCTGTCAAACTTTCGATCTCTCTCTCTCATCATCTTCGTTCATTCGTCGTTCGTCTCTCATGGTCGCCGCTTCTCATTGTTCATTCGTTTGTTCATCGCTCATCTTCTATTGATGTGGCAACGCGAACGGACGAGCGACGATGGCGCTGGTGTAAGGGACACGAATAGACAATTGACAACGGAGTGGGTGTAAGGGCGGCTGCGAAACCTAGGTTTCTGTCAGGAAACCCTAGCAACTTCTATTCATTTAGTGTAAACTTATTTTTATGTCCCTTAAGATGATATTTTTTTCATATAATGTACCTGAACTTGTTTTTTTTTATAATGTTGATGAACTTGTTGTTTTAAAATTTATTTTAATATATTTAAAAAACATTGTTTATTTTTGTTCACAATGGTTCACAATAATATATAATATAATATACACCATTGTGTGAACCATTGTGAACGTCAAAATCAACCCTGATAAAAATATTTTTTTTAAAAAAATTAGTTTAAAATTTCTAAGAAAATAATAAAAAAATTCTAACTTTTTTTAAAAAATATGAATTGTGTGAACCAAATTTGTGAATAGTGTGAATTTGGTGTTTTTTAGTTCACAATGGTTCAAAATAATATACACCATTTTGTGAATCATTGTGAACGTCAAAATCAACCTTGAAAAAATATTTTGGGGGTAAAATTCGTTTAAAATTTGTTAAAAAATTCAAAAGATTTCATTTGGACTTTTTAAAAAATAAGAATTATGTAAACCATTGTGAACCAAATTTGTAAACCAATGGTTTACAATAATGTATAATATAATGTACATTATTTTGTGAACCATTGTGAACATCAAAATCGACCCTGAAAAAATATTTTTTGAGAGTAAAATTCGTTTAAAATTTCTAGAAAAACATTTTAAATATTTACTTAGACTTTTTAAAAAATACAAATTGTATGAACTATTTAAAATATATATTGTGTAAACCGAAAAGAAAACCACCACACGTGAACTATTGGGAGAAAAAAATGATAATTGAATTTTTTAATAAAATAATTAAATAAAAAAATTATTTATATATTTTTTAAAAATATAAATTATATACTCTATTGTAAACTATCGTTAACCGAAAAACACATATACGTTATGGATATAGAGAAAGATAAACCCTATCGAGAAAGCCTTTCTTCTGAGGAGGAAGACCTCCTATGTAGGAGCAATAAGAAGGTCAAATTCTCTAGTGGGGGCTTAGAACCCACTCCGGAAACTCCGTTGGAAACTTCTCTACCACGGAAGACAAAGCTTTCCTTTAAGGAAACCCTTCTTGGTCGTTCGGATGAGGCTGCGGGACACGATGGACATTCAAATCAAGATGTGTGGGACTTTTCACTACTGGAAAATGAAGAGGATGAGGATGAAGAAGGGTGCCCAAGCGTTCGGATTTCCAAAGAAGAATTCAACCAAATGTGTAAACCTTGGCAGAACGCTTTGATTGTGAAAAGTATGGGACGAAATGTGGGGTATGAAACCCTCATCAAGGCCCTGCCTATGCTGTGGAAATTAAGAACGGGGTATGTGATTACCGATGTGGGCAACTTCTTTTTCGTTGTTTGGCTATCCAATGAAGAAGAGTGTGAAAGAGCAATGTTTGGAGGACCTTGGCTAATTGCTGGACACTATCTGACCGTCCAGAAGTGGCAGCCTTTCTTCGATCCTCAGACAACAGGTTTTACAAGGATCCCAGTTTGGATCAGATTTCCAGAGCTTCAACTGGAATGCTACAATAAAACCTTTCTCTGAAATGTAGGAGATAAGATTGGGAAAACGTTAAGGGTAGATGAAAGGACCCTGTGTGGGGCTAGGGGGAGATTCGCAAGAGTCAGTGTAGAAATTGATTTATCTAAACCCCTGGTCTCCAAGTTTACTTTTGCAAAGAAAGTATACATAGTGGAATATGAAGGCCTCTACCAAATTTGTTTTCTTTGCGGTCTCTATGGCCACAAACAAGAAAAGTGCCCGGATCTCCTCGGTGTGGTTGAAGAGCACTCAAAGCCAATGGAGGAAAATCAGGACCAGCCCGACACTGCCATAGAGGAACGAGTGTCTATCCGTCCTGAGTTATTGTCCCAGAAAGGTGATTGGATGTTGGCCAAGAAACCACAAAGGCGTCGGTGAAAAACATATGCTACCCATTCTGCCACACCAAACGTTACTGAAAAAAATGAAAAAGTTCCCGCTCAAAGTGAAAGCACTGCTGAGACTCAAAATAACCAAGGCACTAGTAATGATAAGCTAGCAGTTAAAGGGCAGGCACCTATTGTTGAAGAGGGGAGTGGCTCTAGATTTCAGTTGTTGGCCGACTTAACTGAACAGGATGTGATAGTAGTAGATTCTTGAAAATCAGGATGTTTCCGTGTCCGCCACGCAAATCCCAGAGGTCAAAATTCGGAATATTGTCTCAGGAAAATCAGTCCTTGCAATCAAGGCCTCCACCAAGCTTAACCCTAATCCATCCCTTTACAACAGTTAATCTTAGCCCAGTCCAGTTCCCCTGCTACCAAGACTAAAAACCCCAAGCCCTCCACTAAAGCTTAGTCCCAGAAACCCAAAGCGAAAGATATTGTTGTCCCCTACACCAAAACACCCAAACAACGCCGGTTTCACCTCCAAACCAGGCACGCCAGCCTCTTCGCCCATCTTTAACTTCTCCGACTTGCCCCTCCTCTGAATCACCAAAGCCTATCACTTATGGCTCTCCTTGCAATGGAGCTAACCATCCTCTTCATGGAGCTTTCCCCGACTCCCACCCATCATCCGTCATAGGCATTACTATTGGAAGGCCTCCCGATTCGGATTCTATGGAAGAGGATAAAGACTTGCCCCAAAGTGATAACACTACGGTTGCTGCAGTTGCGGACCTTACGACCTGCGACGATGCCATGTCAAATCAAAACCGTAATTAAGCGGTCAAGCCTTTGGTATGTGAATTACCACCTCTCTTATTTATGATGATTATGTTATGTTGGAATGTTCAAGGTGATTTGAGTCCTAGCCTGCAACATGTTGTAAAGGAACACAGGAGAAATCATAAACCTTCTCTGATGGCTATGCTCAAACCGAAGATCAGTGGTACTCAAGCAGACCAAATATGTGAACAACTAGATTACGATGGCATTATAAGGGTGGAATCTGATGGTTTTAGTGGTGTGATTTGGTTGCTATGGGACAAAAATGTGGTTTCAATCTCCCCTCTTTTTGCTCGCCTACAACACCTTACGGTCAGGGTGGAGACAAATGAAGCTAATCCTTGGATGTTGCCAGTAATTTATGGCTCTCCTAATGCTTCCAAAGACTAGAATTGTGGAACAACCTCTCTTATATCAGGACACTGTACCATTTACCATGGCTATATATTGGTGATTTCAATGACACGTTCAATGGAGGAATGAACTGGAAATTCTGCGGGTATGAATAGACAGTGCAGACGCTTTAGCAACTGGACTAATTCCATGGAGTTAGTGGATATTGGTTTTGTGGGAGCTGAATTCACCAGAAGTAGGGGATTGGACATCGCAACTAGAGTCACTGCTAGACTCGACAGAGGTCTTTGTAATGTGGACTGGCGAATACAATTTCCAGATGCTTCATTACACCATCTTGCCGCTCTCCATTCAGATCACTCCCCCCTCATTTTGTCTCTCTTTAATGCAAACTTCACAAATCCGATACAAAGGCCCTTCAGGTTTCAAGCTGAATGGATCCTCCACCCTCAATTCCAAGACTTTCTCCAAAGTAAATGGGATAATGCCATGCCTTTTGTTGACTCCCTCAGCTCTTTTCAAAAAATGGTGGCATCTTGGAGCCGTGATACCTTCGGAAATATATACAAAAGGAAGAGACACTTTTGGGGAAGGTTATTGGTGGTTTAAAAAGCTATATGTCGGTCTGTTAACCCGGGCTTGATCAAGCTTCTTAGGAATCTTCAAAAGGAGCCCTCCCTAGTAATTGAACAGATCAATGTGCATTGGTTCCAGAAAGATAAGGTAGCAACGAGGTACGATGGGGATAGAAACACCAAATTTCTTCCATGCCTCTACAATTGTCAGAAGGAAACGCAACCGAATTGAAGCCTTGAAAGATGAAACTGGTGAATGGGTAACAGAACCAGGGACCCTCTCTAACCTTATCTCTAATTACTTTCAGAAAATTTACACTGAAGAGAATTACAATGTATTTCAAACTTATTTGCTTGACAATTTTCCAGCACTTGCTGATCATCATTAAGAGATGCTGAGTAAGCCCTTTACTGCAGAAGATGTCAAAAGAGCCTTATTTGAAATGGCACAACATAAATCCCCGGGGCCGGATGGCTTCCCTGCGGTCTTCTTTCAGAGAAAATGGAGTGTGGTAGGGCCAGCCTTGAGTAAAAAAACTCTGCAGATTTTGAACCAAGGGGCCAGTCCAGAAGATATCAACCAAACATTGTTGGTGCTGATCCCAAAGACTCAAAGCCCCCAATATGCTTCCCAGCTTCGACCAAATAAGCCTCTTAATGTGGCCTTTAAAGTAGTAACAAAGACAATTGCAAACCATTTGAAGCACATACTCCCACATTTAATCTCTCCAAATCAAGCGAGCTTCATTTCGGGCCGCAATATCCATGATAACATTATTTTTGTTCAAGAAATACTTCATACAATGGGGTTGAGATCAAGGAAGAAGGGAATGATGGTGATGAAGATAGACCTGGAAAAAGCTTACGACCGTATGAGGTGTCCGTTTGTTGAGGATAATTTAAAACGTGTGGGGCTGCTCCCTCAGCTGATTGAAGTAACTATGGGGTGCACCACTACCTCCTCGATGTCCATACTGTGGATGGTAACCAATCTGAGAGCTTCAAGCCGTCGAGAGGTGTTTGCCAAGGAGATCCCCTCTCCCCCTATCTTTTTGTCTGCTGTATGGAGTGCCTCGCACATCTCATCCAAGGGGCTGTTGATGCTGGGCATTGGAAACCCATTGCGGCTAGTAGAGGAGGTCCACAAATATCACACTTATTCTTCACTAATGACCTATTATTGTTTGCAGAAGCCTCTAGAGAGCAACTTAGAGTTGTCAAATCTTGTCTGGACTTATTTTGTGAACCTTCAGGTGCCAAGGTGAATTATGGCAAGTCCAAAATTTGTTTTTTGAAAGGCTTTGATCCAGAGTTGAGTGCGTCCTTGGCAGAAGAATCTGGAATTCCTATTGCATCTGACATTGGGAACTACTTGGGCTTGCCATCAATGCACACTCGGAAACAAAGTCACAAGGACCAGGGTATCCTTGAAAAGATGAAATCTCGACTCGCCTGATGGAAGAGTAAATACCTTTCTTGCAAAATCTACCTTAACTGCTATGCCCATGTTTGCTATGCAAACTGCTTATCTGCCCAGCTCAATCGATAAAGAAATTGATAAGGTGGTTC
This sequence comes from Flueggea neowawraea, assembly GCA_948243855.1. NCBI lineage: Eukaryota > Viridiplantae > Streptophyta > Magnoliopsida > Malpighiales > Phyllanthaceae > Flueggea > Flueggea neowawraea. Next base: position 3,693 of record CAODLS010669424.1, on the reverse strand, counting down.
GGGGATTTATCTGGGGTTCATCTTCGGAAAAAAAGGAAAATTCATCTGGTTTCTTGGCAACAGATCACTAAACCCGTTGAGTGTGGGCCTAAGCGTTAGCACTTCAAAGCATACTAATTTGGCATTCATGGCCAAATTAGGCTGGAACTTTGATGAGATGGATGGATCGTTATGGAAAGAGTTCTTGAGGAATAAATATGGGTATCTTACGGCGGATCCAAATACATCTACTGCTTCTTCTAACACATGAAAGGGCATGACTCAGGCACAACCTCTAGTGCAAAACGGTAAGAGAGGGAGCCTTGGCAATGGTGCCACCATTAGATTCTGGACTGACATTTGGAAGGGGGAAACCTCCTTCTTGTCAAGAGTTATAGCTCCAATCCTAGATTCTGATCTTCAAAAAACAGTTAGGCAATATTGGAGTGATGGACAGTGGAATTGGCACTTCCTAAGGATTTTCTTCCGGGTCAAACTCTGTCTCAGCTTGCAGCCTATGCAATCTCTGCTGACTATAGAATCATTGATTCCCCATTCTGGCAGGGATTCACGTCGGCAATTTTTCTATCAAATCGGCAATGCAAATGCAACAACTGAATCAGGATCCAACCAGGAGCAAGGTATGGAAGTTAGCATGGTCTCTAAACACCTCTCAGCGGGTGAGAGCCTTCTTGTGGCAGGTACTTCATAATGCACCTCTCTCTAATGCGAATCGAATGCTTCGTCGATTAAGCTCCAACGGTGGCTGCCATATTTGTCCTCTGGTTTTGGAAGACTGCCTCCACATTTTGAGGGACTATGACCCCCTCTTTTACTCTCAAGCTCTCCATGACTGGGTTAATACAAATCATAACAAGGGGGGGGGGGGGGGGAGGACAAATGGGGAGATCTGTTTGCCACGGCTTTGTGGTGGATATGGCACTGGCAAAATTTGGGTTGTTTTAAACAAGGCAGCAACAGTCCTGCACGTAAGGACTTCTTCATCCGCCAGTTTGTCCAGGACTACTATCACTCCAAAAACGTTTGTTCTAAGAACTCTCCTAAAATAAGTCGCCAGCTACAACATACGGTGGTTTCCTCCTCAAGAAGGAGCTATCAAGCTCAACACTGACGGTGCAGTACAAGGTCCACCAGGACAGGCTGGGGGTGGAGGTGTGTTTGGAGATAACACGGGTAAGTTCATGAAGGGCTTTATGTGTTCAGTTGGGATTTCTTCGACGATCAGGGATGAATTGTATGCAGTTTGGAAAGGAATCCTACTGGCTAGGCAATGTGGCTATCAGAAGGTGGAGTTGGAGACTGATTCACAAACTCACTCTTTATTCGTGGCTTACCTCACCAGTCTCAAAACGAGGTCCCCATGAAGGCCTTCTAGAGGACTGCAAGAACCTCATATCTCTACTAGACTGGCAAGTTTCTGTGTCTAAGATATATAGAGAAGCCAATGGATGTGCTGATTGGCTATCCAAACAAGGTGTGATGCTCCCTAATGGAGAAATGCATGTAATAGACACCCCCCAAATGAGCTTGCTATTTTGTTGATATCTGAAAATGTGGGTATTGTTATGCCCTGTTTCATTAATATGGAATAATAGGGCTTGACCCACATTTGCACCCAAAAAAAATCCAATCTGGATTAAAAATTTTTTAGAAAAAAAATTAAATTTATCGTGAAAAAGTCAATTTCTATCAAAAAATTCAATTTCTTGCAACAATAAAATGATTTCTTGCGAATTTTCAAAAAATTACATTTTTGATGTGTAGTAAATATAAATGATATTTTTAATGCTTGCAAACTTGAAATATTATTTTTAATAAGTGACAATTTTTTTTTTGTTATAAAGTTGTAATTCTCCCATTATGTTATGCAATGTAGCTGATAAGCAATCGTAGCCGGGTCCCAAGTCAGACTTTCCCTTCTTTGAACTACTCAATCCTTGAATAAAACTCTCCCCTGAAGATGACAAAAGCCCGTTGACATTGCAGAAACCCTCAAATCATCACTAGCCAAAAATCACCAGATATTAACTGCCTACACTGTTCCTCTCTATCTTCCACCTTCCCTAGTAAGTCTTCCATGGCCTTTATTCTCTTCTCTCGTCTCTGTAAATCAACACCTTACCCTCATTTTGATATTCCCTAAAAAAACATGAACAATTCCACAGATTCCTCAGGAAACATTGGTGGAATTGCTTATGGTCTTGGAATTACTATTGGAGTTCTAACCCTGATCATACTCATAACTCTTGTGTCATATTTCTGTTGCGGTGTCCAAGAATCTATCACCAGCCGATCCACAGCAATCTCCAACACCACCACCGATCACCGCCACCGCCAAGACATAGAGTCTGGCATCGATGAAGCCACTCTTAGAAGCTATCCTACGTTGCTGTTCTCGGAACACAAGGGTGATCATCATGATTCACCATCACCTTGTTGTTCCATATGTTTGGGGGAGTACAAGGGAAGTGACATTTTAAGGTTGTTGCCTGATTGTGGTCATGTCTTTCATTTGAAATGTGTAGACCCTTGGTTGAGGTTGCATCCTACTTGTCCGGTGTGCCGGAATTCGCCTCTTCCCTCTCCTCTCTCCACGCCTCTCGCTGAAGTTGCGCCTTTGGCAACGCAAAGACGTTGATTTTAACAATGTTCAGATATATTTCTAGGTCTATTACCAAGTTTTCTTTTCTTTTCTTTCTTTTCTTTTATGTACACTGTGTACCAACATTGTGGCTATAGACGGTCGGAAACTGATTACCGAGCTGATTATTTAGCTATGGAAAGCATTAGCGATTAGTTCTAGTGATTTGGTGTACGCTATCAATTTTAATATTCAGAATTTGATTTGTCTTATAATTAAAGTCCGAGAAATTATAACTTAAGTTCTAGCTGTAACAATATCAAAACACCATGAAGAAACTCTAATTTTGAATAATTTTCTTAGTGAAATGAGTTGCGAGTCAAAACCATGATTTTTATGGTTTAGTCATAACACAAATAAGCTTATAATTAGTGAAGTGCATAACTAGGGTGTCATGAAAAACCGGCGATAGAAGAATACGAAATAATAAAGAGCAATCACACAAGAACATAAGATTTACGTGGTTTGATCAATAACTGATCTACGTCAACGGGCAGAGAGCTTAATAATTCTATTATTCAGAGTCAAAAGCAACAAAAGGCTTACAAGATTGTTCCCAAATCACCTATTTATAGTATACGATGAAATCCTAACCAAAATAGGACACCCAAAACCCTAATGCACGTATTAGAATCCTTTCCTAAGCAGGAATCACGTCCAGAATAGGTTACACGGGCAAGGAATGCAAAACACAGGCGATATCCAACCAAACACGATCGATTTGTGCGTGTCCGTATAATAAATTGAAACACACGGCCTGGGGCCGTGTCCCAGGCCGTGTAACACATTGTTACACCTTCGCTTCGCCGTTTCATCTCAATCCATCCCATTTCGACTTTGCTTCATCAACTATCAATAATGGCTTCAAGCTTGACCAAGAAAATCGACTTCAACATTAACAATTATCCAAATTGAAGTGAATTTTCTTCCTTACACAACTCATCCATAGAATTACTCCTCTGCCACGCCACCCGAAGGGCCTCAAGTCTTGCAACAACGAACCAAGTTCATCCCGAACTTGCCTCCACTAGCACTAGCTTTCCATCCACTGC
>CAODLS010669417.1:0-10484 GCA_948243855.1 Flueggea neowawraea | reverse complement strand
TATTCTAAAATCATCTAGAACATGTATCAATAATATACGCAATGCCCAAATGAATGACAACTATGTACGTTATATGCGATGCATGCTCGTATGTATGAAATGTTGGTTACGGTCGTGACAGTGTATGCCAAATTTCTCCTTGTCACACAAGAATAAGACTCCTATAAAATAGGAAGAGTGTGCCAAAACCCTAGTCACATGTGTACTAAGTTTTATTTTTTCTTGTCCCACAAGTATAATGAACCAAATTTTAATAGACCCAATAATGGTTATTTGGGCTTTTAATTACACAATACATTATCATTAAATAAATCATTCTATTATTTACATATGGACCGAATTATGCCACACATAATAATATACCCAAAACATAATAATAAGTAATTTATATTAAAAGCCCCTTACTATTATATTTAAGACATAAACTATTAAAACCTTGAATTATTAATGATCAATCAAATTAATCATCTTAATAATTCAATTACTACAAGAGAGAATATTTGGAATCCAATCTAATTCGTTCTAGTGTGTGACCCAATAGGCCCACTCGAAATTGGCATTGGGCCTCATCCTAAAACTTGTGTCCATTGTCCATAAGCGGTATTGAGTAATATTTTGTAGAAACTCAAAATCAAATGGAGTCGGTGATCCAAGTTAACCTTTCACAGTTTGATATTTAGTCCTTTTTGTCTCATAATATCTATATTAAGTATAAGTCATGGTTACATGTCAACCTTATATTGCTTAATGTGTTTTTTGATTCCAAGTAGATTGATATAATAAATGACATTGATAACCTTTTTATCAATTCATTTGAGTATGTATACATTCAATCAATCCTACTTATCAAGTGGCCTAGAGATATTACTCTTCATAAGAGGAACAACTTCATCACTCTCAATATCACTGCTTTACAAAATTCGTGACATATTCAATCATAGTCTTTATTGTTACCCTGTTATGAATAACGTTTGACTAAGTTAAAACATGTGATTCATCATGTAGGAGTCGATAGTATTTTTAGTCACAACCCGTTTCCGAACCATGACTAACGTACGAGGCGAATCGTTTAAGAAAGCCCAACCCATCTCACACAAGCTTTGGAGACAGAACTTACAACTAATTTATTGCTAACAATTCAAAACCATTTAAGAAATTAATATATAAGGAAAATTCAAACTTCTTTAAAACATAAGTGTTCATAATAATAATAATAATAATAGTAATATTTCTAAATACGAAATCATTTTAAGATACGAAAATATTCATAAAGAACTATACATTCACAAGTATCCCAGTGTGGAGCAACTACTAACACAAACATACTGGACCCAAACAAAAAGACACTTAATACTACCTCTAGGTACCTTACCGAGTCCTAAATGCCGAAGAGTCACTATCAATAAAATCACCTGAAAAATGTTAAGGGGATGGGGTAAGAAAACTCAGTGAGGAAATGACACTTTAGATCGCCTCATATATGCATCACATAAACCGTTTTAAAAATTGTTCAAAAATATTGCATGCATATATATAAGTGTATATACATATACATGCTATGTACAAAATAATAGTTCTGAAATTCATTTTGAAATCATTCGCAACCAAAAAAAATAGTAGACAAACAAATATGAAAAATATTTATATGTAACTTATATCAAGAAACGAGAAGAAACTCTTAACATGCATTCACACATATAAATATATTACTTATTCTTGTTCATGCTAATAAACATTGAGCTCAAAAATGGATACATTAACAGAACCAAGAATCATGCACTACAAGGATCATGCCCAGATGATAAAACACAGACCAAACATATATCATACAATTATGCATAAAATCCTAATTATCCATATTATGCAAAAGTTTACGTATTTGTATATATCTTATAATTAATTAATTACCAAATTGAACAGATCTGATAATCACTGATCATACACTCGTATTATATTAAAACTGTGCTATCTAGATCAGATCAAAATAAACTAGCAATCTTAAAAGTCCAAACAGTACCCGAATCAGGAGGGCTAACAACTAATAGCCTTAGAGGCTCAAAATAGTACTCCGTCCACTCTAAGGGTCTTAAAGCTATAACAGACAGAACTGATCTATGTACACCCACGAGTATTGCAGTTCACATGCTCTAGCAAGATATATCTCGTCAAACCACAATATAATATACTACAAAAACATGAGCAATAATACAGACTGCCCAAATTTATTATATCCTAACAAAAACATATCATACCCAAAACAATCTGACAGGACCAAAATCAGAATCATACGTGGACTCTGCCACTAGAAAATAGATTATGTGTGTTGCGCTGGACACATGGTTACCACCTACCCTAGTAATTGAGTCTTCACATTGGTATACTCTTAGCATAGGTATCTCAAGTCAGAATAGTTAAATAATAATCATTGCAAAAATTAAAGATGCAGAATCAGACACGTAATAGTGGATATACCACTGGTATAACATGTAATACTCCGATTACATAAATCAAAGGACATATTCTTATTATCCCAATAAGAAACATAGCCATACTAGTAACAAACAGACAAACAGGCAAGAATATGTAACCGATAGATAATCACAAAATCTATCTTATTCCTTAACATACAGATTATAACATAACAAAATAAACCACTTTTTCAAAGACCAATGTTACGAGTTGACAACATACAAGGCAAACTGCTAATTTTTGCAAACATATTTATTCCCAAAAATAATAATTATTCTAGAGAAAATATAAACTCAACAGAGTATTCAATACATCAAAGTATCATATATTTCAAATAGATCACCCATATCAGATATTTCACTTAAGTCAAATTATTATTTAGCCGAACCTTTATTTAGTCCGAATTTTAGATATAGGCCAAATACATTAAAAAACTTATAGATTTAGAAGACACAACTTATATGTCTGAAGCTGTCATCCCACTCACCTGGATATCCAAGCTGAATGACCCAATCACACACCTCTGGTGGCTGGCTGATCTCGCTGACCGAAATACGAAGTTGAAACAGTTATCAAAGTAGAATTAAAGATATGATAGTGATATTGTGGTCGTACAAAAAAATTGCATGCAGTGCAAATGCAGACATTTACCCTGAGTCCTTAAAAAATTACCTATTAGTCCTCAACTTTCCAAAATCACAAATAGTCCCAAACTTCTTAAAATTCCCAAAACTAACCCTTAACTTTCAAAAATTTCAAATCTAACCCAAACTCTTAAAAAATGATAGAATTGACTATCTAACAGAAATTTATTCCAAAATACCAAAATCTCGTTCCAATCAATAGCCAAAATTTATTCCAAGAACACATGTTAATCTCAACAACGCACGTTGATGACAGTGATGTCATTTAAATCAAAATTTTCTACTCTCTCAAAACGACTACTTTGAGGCTTCCAACTGCTATATTTCTAAGAGTAGCTATAAATAGATGTCTTAGAACAGTGAGAAAAAAAGAGAGACCTTTGCCAAGACTTGCTATTCATTCTCTCTCTCTTTTCTACATTTCTAACTCATTTGAGCTATTGTACTTGCATATATTTTTGGGTTGATGTGAACCTAAATTTTCTATATTCTTGGGTTGAATTTTGTTACAAGCAAGGTTGTTTGCTTAGGATTGTTAGATTTCCTTGTTGATCCTTAGAAAAATAAGAGTGGTTACTAGTGAGCATTAAAAAACTAGTGGTGAACACTTCTCTAGTTAAGCCCGCAAAAACTAGAGGTTTGGTTTGCTTGTTTTGTCCTGAAAACAAATGATAAAAATTTTCTTATTGAGCCTGCAAAAACTAAGGATTTGGTTTGCTTGTTTTGTCCTTAAAATAATGTGCAACAGTTTGCTTGTTGAACCTGCAAAAGTAAGTGTTGTAAACAGTTTCTCTCCACCCGAAAGTGAGAATTTAGTGGATTGAAATTCTTGAGAGGATTCTCAAGGAGTGGACATAGGTCAAGGAGGAACGAACCACTATAAATCAGTTTTATTTTCTCTCTCCTTACTCTCTTTACTTTGCATCATATTTGCTTTATATTGATTGTAAATTGTTTGTTTTATTGCTTTCGAGTTTTGAATTTGATTTGGTTTTTAAAAGACTTTGTTATTTGCTTTGATTTACAAGAGTTTTTCAATAAACCCCTATTGGAATGCCATTCCTATTGAGACTGAAACTGTGTTTTCACCATAATTTAACCACATTAGGCTCCCATTTCCAACAGAAACAAGTCAATCCGACCCACACAAACAAATTCGACCAAAACCCTGGATGAACAAATCCTTCATAAAATGAAGAAATGAAAAAAATTAAGAGTTTGATCTTACCTCAAGAAGTGTCATGAAATCAAAGAGAGGCAATGGAAGACGTTAATAATCAAATTTAAAAGTGACAGAAATGAAGAAAGTGAATGAAGGCTGAAGAGAGTCAGATGGAGGGGTATTTATAGACCCAAGCGCCAAAACACAACGTTTCACTTGAAAATCGCCCATAAATGCACATTTTCATTCGTTGTAGAGCATCTATGCATATAGAGCATTTCTTACGTGCGTAGATCAATGCACAAAATGCGTAGACGTGCATTTCATAAACCCAGAAATTTCAGATCCAAGACCAACGTGCGAAAAAGGCCTTCTGCGAACGCAACGACCTTCTACACGCGTAAGGAGTGACTTACGTGCGTAGACGAATTCCAGTAGCTCCAATCCATTTCTGCTTGATGATTTATGCACGTAGCTGTCCTCTAATGCATGTAGACGACCCCCTAGATGCATTTCATGCGAAAATTCTCACTTCTAACATATCTCTAACTTAAAACAAAAACTCCAATACTCCCAGAATAAATTTAACACCCCAACTTGTAAGTCATTATAGTTAGACATTCTTACTCATCAAAACATCACCTCGAATATCAAGAATCGAATCAGAGTTGAACAATGTTCAATCAAAATCAAACGTGGTACATTAGACGGCCTAACCGGGATGGGTAGGGTATTACAGAACATAACGCACATAGTTCCTCAGTGCTCAACTAAGAAGATGATTGTATGTGCTTGGTGATCTTGATTTTCTCTCTTGTACTCCTAAATTTCATGTGGTACACCTTTGTACACTTAAATTTGATGTTGTGTAAATCTTTGTGCATCTAAATTTTAGGTAGTGTACACCTTGTACACCTAAATTTCATGTTGTGTACACCTAATTTTCGTGTTGTGTACACCTTTTTATACCTAAATTCTGTGTTGTGTACACCTTGTACACCTAAATTTTAGATGTACAAAGGTATACAAAACATGAAAATTAGTTGTACAAAGGTGTACAAAATATGAAATTCAGGTTTACAAAAATTTACACCATGACATTTAGGTGTACAAAGGTGTAAACTTGAAATTTAGGTGTAAAAAAGGTATACAATATGAAATTTTAGTGTACAAAGGTGTACAAAACATGAATTTTAGGTATGTAAAGGTGTTAAACATGAACTTTATGTGTATAAAGCTTAGAAATGCTATAAATATGTTATATATTTAGCATTTCTAAGCTTTGTAGACATAAATATGAAACAACTTTTTGTTGAAATATAGAACATGAAATTTAACATTTCTAAGCTTTGTACACATAAATTTCATGAAATACATTGATACACGTAAATTTATGGTTGTGTACACCTTTGTACACCAAAATTCCATGTTGTACACATAAAATTCAGATTATGTACACTTTAAACACTTAAATTTCAAGTTGTATATGCCTTGTACACCTAAATTTTAAGTGTACAAAGGTATGCAAAACATGAATAGGTGTGCAAAGGTGTACACAACATGAAATTTAGGTGTACAAATGTGTACACAACATGAAATTTAGGTGTCCAAGGTGTACACAACCTAAAATTTCCTAAATTTTAAGTGTACAAAGGTATACAAAACATGAATAGGTGTAGAAAGGTGTACACAACATGTGTACACCTAAATTTTAGGTTGTGTGCACCTTGTACACCTAAATTTCAAGTGCACAAAGGTATACAGAAGATGAAATTTAGATGTGCAAAGGTGTACAGAATATAAAATTTAGGTGCATCTTAGTTTAAGCCTTAAGGTATATATTTCTAACTTACTAAGTCAGACAATTGGTTTACTTCGTACTTCTTTTGCTTTCAAAGAGACTTAGAATACTTGAAAATAATAATTTATGAACTAAAAAATGATTCAAAATAGTAATCAAAATTGTAAATAATAATATTTAATAAAATAATGAACAATCCATTTTGTTAATAATTGAAAATTCTCGTGTGGAGAAATCTTTTTAAACTCGTCAAGTACAAAAAAAGGTTTTATTCCATTAATAAGTGGAAATTGCCATAGAGTAAAAGCACATATTTGCATTCACATGTTGTATACACCTTTTTACACCTAAAATTTCATGTTGTGTATACTTTTGTATACTTAAATTTCATGTTGTACACCTTTGTACGCCTAAATTTCATTTTGTTTACACCTTTGTGCACACCTATTCATGTTATATTTTAATAATTTAAAAATAGAATAAGAAAACATTACACATAATATTTAGTGTATATTCCTATATAATAGTATAAATGATCTTAAAGTCAAGCTTTATCACGAGCCTGTTAATGAGCTTATTAAACGAACCTGTTCACAAGCTTGTTAATCGAGCATGTTCACGAGCTTATAAATGAGTCTGTTCACGAGCTTATAAACAAGCATGTTCATGAGCTTATAAACGATCATGTTCGCGAGCCTGTTTATGAACATGCAAATAAGATCTGTTCGCTAGATTTTCGAGCCGAGCTTTTGGGTGTTCAAGCTCGGCTCATTTACGAAGTTGATATTTAAATTTTGTTCAAGCTCGACTCATTATTATCAAGCCGAGTCGTAAACAAAATTTTACCGAGCCGACCTCCGAGCTGTTCGCAAGCGGCTCGACTAATTTGCAGCCCTAGCCATGATAGAGGAAATTGATGCATTAATTTCTAAGAAGACATAGACCATTTGCCCTTATAATTGTACAAAAAAAAATGTAGTTAGTTGTATATAGGTTTATAGAATTAAATGCTATAACAATACTTCTAGTCTAATTATGAACCCCATAACTATTGGACTACTACTCTTTTCAACAACATCCAGCACTTGGACAAGCTGGATTACTTGTTTCTTTATGTTTTTTTGTTGTTTTTGTTGCCTATGGTTTCATCTTGATATACCAAATAAAATATCTCAATAGTTAAAACAATGTGTTTCATTGTAGTAAACTTTAAAATGGTTATCATGTTGAAAAAGAAAGGCAACACAACAATGCAAAAGTAACATCAGGAATTCCTTTCGCATTTGACTGAACAAGAGAAGCAAATATGAACAGTCCAAAAATACAAATTAACCACAACAATTACACAAAGAAAAACACGACAATTTTTAACGTGAAAAACTCTTTCAAATTGAAGGATAAAAGGCACAAGACCTCTCTTCAGTCCAAATAAAAAACTCCACTATAATTTAAAAATTTTTATAGCAGAAAAATATGCCAACAAGTGCCTCAAGTAACCATAAAGACAACCATAACTCCTAAAAACAAAAGTAACAAGAAGAGTGTAAAGAGAACTAACAATGGGCGTCGGTTCTAACAATAAACGACAACCTTATTGACTTCAAAATCCAATCTCCATCTTCCAAAATAAAGTTCCAGATGTCCTTAAAATAATGATAAAAAATAAGCTCAAGCAGACCATGAAAACCATTCCAACCTTGGAGTTTGATCAAACTCGTCAGTGTTGTTCACAACCCAGCCAGCTTCTGCTCTCGACAATCTAACTCACAAACCAACCGTCAAAATTTGATTTCTACTATTACAATTTAAGAAAACACAGAGACTAACAAACTCCACAAAAATCAAAGTGATCAGACCACAAATGGATCTTTGAACGTCGATTACAAAAGGTTGGACGAGTTGGAACCTATGGTAGAAATCTTTCCCTCTTGTTTTTGTATGGTTGCACAAATGGGACTCTTTCCCCAAAACATATGGCTGCTAGAAAAATAAAACACATAAACCGTAATGGGTTCAATACAAATGTGCCTGAGGTATGCTAAACCTACATAGTATTCTAGTAAGAATTCCAACCATTAGCACCCTTTGTGTATGCGTTTTCTATCGAATTTACACACTTTTTGTATAATATGTAAGATGATGAGTAATGCATGAAATGAGGTGAAAAATATAATAAAATTTCATGAAAAAATATGTTTTTAAAGTCAGAAAATCAATAGAAGAAAGTGCGAAAAAACCAGATGAAAGCGTGTCATGGTCGTCACACCACACCCTCTAAAAGTGGCAGCAAGGTGCCACAGCCGTGGTGGTAAGGAAAAGGCATGGAAAATGTACTAGAAAGTGGCCATGGCCATGGCACTTTTGAAGAGGCAAAAAGGGTGGTGAAAAGAGGACAAAAAGAGTGGGGACTATTGCACATAAAGGTTGCATCTTTTGGACACTTGTCCTAGGGTTTTGGAGGGACAAAGAAGGCTATAAATACACCTATTTCACACCATTTTTTAGCATCCTTGGACACACATTAAATAGGTAGAGAATCATTGTTACAACCCGTTTCTGGACTATGACTGGCGTACGAGGCGGACCGTCTATGGGAGTCCGGCCCATCTCGCACCAGCCTTCAAAGAATTAGAAACTCTACCCATTTATTCTTTTATTAAAACAATTGTGTAAAACTCATTGATAAACGCTTATTTATACATATTTATGTGTGTCAATTCATATTGTTTTAAATACAAATCAAGTGTTTATCATGAGTTTCGATACTTTTATACTTTATATTGTGTTTTTTAAGTCAATTAATGGTGTCTTGATGAATTGAAGGAAAGCAAGTCAAACCAGAGCTTGAAAGATGATATTTGAGGCTTTTGAGAGCAACTCACAGTCACCAAGATGCAAGCCACGACCATGCAAGGTTTGAATGTGCAGAACTGTGAAGGAAAACAAAGACACAGACATGGCTGGTACTGCCATGGGCATGGGACTGACCGTGTAACATACTGAAACCAAAAACCTTGAAGACACGGATGGATTCACGAAGCCAAGGACATAAACACGTGCAATCGAGAGGTTCTGTGTATGATAGATCATTCATAATTTGGAGGAGTTGCATGCAAACCTAAAGATAAGTTTACATAAATTCTCCGGATTAGGGTCAAACCTAATAGTGAAATTCACAAATCGATAAAGCAATGATATGGGTTTTAATTAGGAAGAGATTTCGGTTAATCAACCTAGTCGTTAGGCGTTAGCTAACTTGAGAGAGAGGTTAATATATCGTAGAAATTTTCACTGTCAAATTACCTGAATAACTGTTGAATAGTGAGTCGTTGTCACCTAGTCTGGTCTAAGGGGATTCAGCGTCTAGGTGTCATTTCCCATCATTTGTTTTATCATTTAAATTGAGTGTGTGCTTGTTCTCCGTTTAGATTATTTATTCAAAATCACTTAATGTGCCGGCTAGATAATAGAGGAAGAGTAATTAGTTGATCATTGTAGTCTCTGTGGGATACGACATTCGGTACTCATAAGTCCACTAGCTATAGGCGATATGTACACTTGCCTCACTCTTTAGGTGTAGGCCGACGAGCATACCAAGTTTTTGGCGCCGTTGCCGGAGACTATGATATCAGGAAAGCTATACTTTATTAATCTAGCCAATTTTCTTTTGTCTTATTTTATTTTATTATTTCTGTTTTTTGTACTTTATTGTTCCTTTTCATGTTTTCTTTTATCTGTTTGTTTGGAATTACATTTTGGTTTGTTTTTTTTTTCTTCAGGTTTTTGTTAGTTTATAACCCGAGGAAATCCTATTGGGTTAGTTGAAGCATACTCTGAGATTGAACGAACAACACTACAAAACCTTAGACAGAGGCTCAGAGAAAGAGCAGAGGAGATAGACAGGGAAAGGGCAACAATGGAGGGTAATGACCAACTTCCAAAAGAACAACCTCTTAGCAGGGTTATTCAGGCCAATCCGACATTTCAGCTGATGACTATGTCAGATTATGCCAGGCCGAATCAATTGGGGAATGAGTCTAGCATTGTGAGACCAGTTGTGGTGGCCAACAATTTTGAGATTAAGCGGAACATTATTCAGATGGTGCAACAACTTGTTTAGTTTAAGGGGTTGCAAGATGAGGACCCAAATGTTCATTTGGCCAACTTTCTGGAGATTTGCGATACTTTCAAGATCAATGGGACCACTAATGATGCAATAAGGTTGAGGTTGTTTCCTTTCTCACTAAAAGGAAAGAAAAGCAGTGGTTGAATTCTATGCCGAGTAGTTTTATTACTACATGGGAGCAGATGGCAGAGAAATTCTTATTGAAATACTTTCCACCTGTCAAGACTGCAAAGCTGAGAAACAACATCTCCTCCTATGCACAGATTGAGTCTGAATCTCTCT
>CAODLS010669370.1:0-12591 GCA_948243855.1 Flueggea neowawraea | reverse complement strand
TAAATTTTTTTATCACTGCTAGGAATTTTCTTAAAATGAATTTTAACAATATCAGAATTAGAAACTCTTCATCCCGCTCCCCCTCATCTCCTTGGGTGGGAATTGGTTGAGTTTGACTCTCTTGAGTTCCAATATTTTCAACTTCCAAACTTTCAAAATTTCTATTTTCACCAAAATTTTCCATTACTACAAAATAAATATTCAAATATTAATTAAATATAATGAAATAAAAAAATAACTAAATTAAACTATAGTAAAAAAGTAGAAGAAATTTGAAAAATGTAATTGTAAAAAATAATTTTGAGAAATGTAGAAAACGTAATTGTAATAATAAAATGTTAAATAGTTAATAAGAGTAATTTATAGAAAAATGAATTTTTGAGAGAGTGTAAAAGAGATTAAGATTGAGAGAGAAAAAATTATGTAAAATTGGTAAGAATGGGGTGGGGTATTTATAGAGTTGAAAAAATAAATAAATAAAAGAAAATAACCGTTGGAACCAGCGGTTCCAACTGTCCAGTGAACCGCCGGTTGAACAGGCGATTCGACGGTTTTTTAAAACATGGAACCGGAACCTAAACCATAACCCTCCGGTTTTAATCTGCCGGTTCTAGTTTTGACCAGTCCGATTCCGATTCGGTTCCACGATTTCGGTTCCAATTTTACAACTTTAAGTCTGGCACCATATAAGGGAAGAATACAGATTTCATTCCTAGTTTGGAGATAGATAGCAATAAATTCCGATATTGAAATAAAAATGAGAAAGCAAGTCCTTTTCTCCTAAACTAGAAATTCAAGCTTTCGTTCCTAAATAAGAGATATATAGCAACAAAGATTCTTGATATGGTACATTAAAATGTTCTCCATCATAAATTTCCTATAAAAACCAAAAACAGTAAAATCCAAACATTCTTTAGTTGGACTTCCTATGCCAATAATTTTGGTTTTAGGCGAAACCTCTAGGCTCTAGTGGTTCTTGGAAAGCATTTTGGGTTTATCTAGTCTGTTGGATTGAAATCATGGCAGGATTCTGTACTAATGCATATCCTTTTAATTAGGTAATATTTTCGTGGTCATCCTTAAGTTTTGTTAATTTCTGCTATTTGGTCCCGGTATTTTAGAAATTTGGTCATTTAATCCTTTCATCCGCGGTTCCTCAGTTGGCTGTATTTAACGGTAAGCGCAAATAAATGGACTAATTGAAATGAATTCTAAAATTATAAGGACTAAATAGTCCCTAAACTTTAAAGATGACATTGGTTAAAAAGAGTGACCACATTATAATTTAAATAAGAATATTTTAGTCTTTTTATAATGGCAATTAAATGTAATGTCAAGTGTGCCTTAAATTTTGAAAACTTGGAGACCAAATTTTTTGTGTAGCTTGGCGACCAAGAAAATCAATATTAGCCATTAAATTTGCCTTGGTCACAAAAAGTCAATTCTAACCACAAGATTATGCTTTGGGACCAAGTTTTATACTTTCACTGTCAAATTTTGGGTGCCTATAGGAGCTCTTCATTTTTTTGGCACACTACAAAATAAAAATATATAACAATTGATATGGAATGCTTAGTGTGAGAAAATTTTATGCACCACTTTGCTCTTATAAATATAGAGTATTTTGGGTGTATGAGAGTTTTAGAGTGTTAGGTATTCTTGTGGGTGTCATGTATACCTTTCTTGTTTCTCTTAATAGTGAAATTGCTTGCTCACTTTTACCTTTGGACATAAGTTTTAAGTCAAATCACAAAGTTTTTGTTAATATCTAAGGCATTGACGTAGTTAGTCCCCTGACCTTGCTGGTGAGACAGTCGGTCTTGATGGTGCCACACTGGCGAGATCTACACTTGCTGGTCCCACGTCCACGAGATTCTTTCCAATAACTAATTGGAAAAGAAGAGAGGGACCAAATAAGGTGGTTTGCAAATATAAGGAGAAAATAGGAGATATCAACAAATCTTAGGGATGGCTGAGCAAATTACTTTAAATAATTGATGCATCTCACTGGTTAACAGCAAGCCAAGCGAGGCTTTATCCAACTTGTACTGTAATATAGGGTCTTAAAAGGCCGCTAAAATTTTTTTTGAACGATGTGCCTGATTAACAATGGCTAAGATCGACATTACTGTTGATTCAATTAAAGCATAGTCAAATAATCATGATTACTGATTTGGGTTTTTGTTTTTAGACCACTTTCTATTTTCCTCCATATGCAACCTTTGTTTAAATTGGCTTGGCATTTGGACGTTGGCAAATCATGTGTTGCACTATCTTAGAGTAATGCTAAATTGGATGGGTGGTACAAAAACCAACAGAGTGTAGGTCGTTTTCGACTTAGCTTAATTAAGTAATGAAGTACCTAATATACAAAAAATTTAATTTACGGAGCCTTTGAAGCCAACAATACTTGATTGTCCAAAATAAGCATTGTTATATGGGTTTGTGTAGGCCAACTAAGTGACGACATTTGGAGGAGAACATTTTGATGGCAATTAGCCAATTAAATATGTACTAACCATATAAAATCATCTCCAATATGATAAGAGTCAGATTAAAATCGACATACGATAAATCAATATACAATATGGAGTTAATATCAGAAAGCATATATCATAAGATTATTCATGTGTGGAACCCCACATTACGCTCTAATTAATAAAGGAAGCATGCATTTTTATTGAATTAGACATGCCACACCCAAAAGAAAAAAATTTGAGAAAAGACCACTAATTGATTCAAGAAAGGCAGCAAATAATGAATGCAAAAGCTTGAGAATTATCCACTCGTCTCTTCTTTTCTTTTATTCGTTTAAGGTTCATTTTTCTCCTGTTATTTTAGCTTATTTACTTGGACAGATTGCAGTTCAGTCAATTGGTCAACTCATTCAATGCTTTTAACCTTATCCTCTCATTTTCTCTCTTTTCCACGTTTTAAATTTAGATCTGTATCAAAAAGAATGCTTGCTTTCACGTTCTTCATAATGTATCGACAAAAAATGAAAAAGTCGTGATTACAAAAAAGATAGAAACAAAATTTAAAATCTCTACTTAATAAACTTATCAACGTCATAACTATTCAGCTTAACTATATTCTATTATTTTCTAAAATTGAATACTCTCTCAATTCCCGTAATAATATACGCTAATTATTTTTTACCAAATTAAAAAATAGTAATTTTAATAGTTAAATTTATTTAATTTCATAATTTTTTTTATTTATACTCTATGATTAAATGTGTTAATAATTAATATTTTCTCCGTTCTATAATAATAAATATACTTTTCATTTTGAACATTTCAAAATATACTTTTTTTTATTATATTTATTATTAGTAAAGTTATAAGATTGTTTTTATTTAATCTTCTTTTCAATTAATTCATTAATTACCAATAGAGTTAATCAAATGGCAGAAATGAAAAAATATATGAAATTAAATGAGTTTAACTGTTAAAACTACAATTTCTTAATTTTCGAAAAAAATAGTTTGTACTTATTATTATGGACTAAATTAGTTGAAAAATAAATTAAATAAGGATAATATTATAATTTTACTAATAAAAAATATAATTAAAAAAGAAAGTGTATATATATTTGGAGACACTCAAAATAAAAAATGTGTCTATTACAATAAGATGGATTGAATATGTTTAATTAACTAATTAATTAGTGTCTCATATGTTCTTCTAGAACATAAATTGAGTTACTTATTAAACCTAGCCTTCTAGAAATCTGCACTAGCCATGATTATTGATTCATAACTTTTTTGTAGATCAAAATTATTTAAGATGAGCATAGTCTCTTGAATTTAATGGGTTATCGACCCAATCCACATCAGCAACCACAATGAAAAGATTGAAATATATTAAATAACATATTAAAATTGAGTTATAATGATTAAACTTTTCATTCAATTTTAACTGGAGATACGCACTTTTTTTACGAAATGGAGTACTTTGTTAACTAGCAACATCAAGCTGAAGAATTGGTGTGACAAAAGCAGGGCGAGCAGTGTCTGGTACAATTAAATTACAATAAGAATCGGCTGTTCTTGCCAAACAATGAGCAGAACGATTAATTGACCTCTTGTAAAACAAGAGAAATATCATAAAAGACTGTAATTACAAATTGCAATCATCTGTAGCTACACCAACTTAAAAATTCCAGCAAGAGTTAGAACTAATGGCCTACACTGCTAACTCTTCTCTTAAAAAAAAAGTTTTCTTTAATCTTTACTTGCAGGGAAAGTCATGAGTGGAACGAAAATTTCGCACAAACATGGCTTCATCAATCGGAATATTGATCTACTTAGAGATTTTTTATATTAATAAATGAATTGGATATGTCAGGAACTTCATTGTGTTCTTTCCATGATATGAAACTAATAATGAAGCTTCAACACCGCAATCAATCTTGATTAAGCAATTAACTAGGTTTGCAAACTACCTAATAATCACTTTCAATATTGTATTCATTGCTCTTTAATTGTAGATGGAACCGTCACCATTAGGCGCCATAATTATATCTTAGACCAAACAACGTCCAATGAAATTACACATAATTTACCTATATTATCATTTTATATTAATGTGCTTTAGAAAATCATTTTAATGACAGAAAAAATGTCGTTCATATAAACTTGATTGGATATGAAATAACCATCATAAATTTTGAATTAGAAATGTGACAAGAATATGACAATTTTTATATTATGGCATCATCACCACAAAAAAATGGTCATTTGCGCTGACATAAAAGACGACTGAGCTTTCTAAGTGAACACTCTTAGAAAGAATGGCCGATAAAATGTCGGATCAATAGAGACAAGCTGTCATGACAACAAAAGATATATTCCAAAAAGACAGATTTTCACTTATCCACTTTCATAGTACACCAATTTACAACTACTAATTACCTAGCTTGATACTGCTTTGTTTTGTTAGTCGGCAATTGGGCATCCACAGAATATTTCAACTCGAGAATTAAATCCTGCATAGATCACTTCGTAGAATTGCCGAACTAGAACGATATGTTTTTTCGCAATCATTCGATCCAATGTATTCAAATGTGGATAAATAATAATCTTATTCGGTAATTGAAAGATTTTAAATAACTCTTTTTTTGGTATATGGGACTCACTAGAGTTATTTCTTAATTTACTCGAATTCCTCAACATACAATGTGAGTTTTGAACTAAAGACCTTAAGGTCGCAGCTAAAGACCTTAAGGTCGCAGGATGGTTTGACTATTAATAAGCCAAATTATTTTGCTCAGATTTTAAATAACTGAAATTTTGTCCATTTGTTAAAGAGCTGGCATTTTGACACAATTGCACGGTTATTTGATACACAATTACAATTTGCACAACATGATATCACTTGCAATCATGTGAAACAACTAGATGACATAACATAATTACAATATATAAATATGAATTGCCAAGAGATACATGCCCTCTATTACCATTCAGTCATGAAATTATTAGGCAACAACACAATAATAAGCATTGTAGAAAGGATCGTTCCTTGAATCAAGGCTTTTTGAAGGATTACCCGATCATGTTTCGTAGAGAACATATTTGTGACTAGCTAGTACATGCATATAACTCAACTTTGTACCTTGGTTGGCCAAGCAAATTATGATGGGCATAGTGAAAATTAGTTATTTTAAGCATTAATATTCTTTTCTTAATCGAACTCAACCAAGTTTTGACGACCACGATTATTTTGTTCCGGGAGTTATTATAGCAATTAATGATGACATCTCATAGATGTATTCTAGTACTTAAAGTTAATCCTAGAACTCATCCACGATTTGTAATCATTGCTTAAGAGAGTATTATCAAGCATTTTAGTACTTTCATAGACGTAGTTAAACAACTTCAATATCAAAGTGCTCCATATAGTCATGAGTTATTAATCAAGTCATATCTCGACTGAAAATTCTCGTTACACAATGAGTGTAAAGGTGAAATTTTATGCTGCCAAAGATAGCAAATTGCTCATCTTTTGAGTAGATCAATGAAGATCGCTAAGAAATTAAGCACCAACTAAATTCGATGAATGATTATTCCTAACTGTTTGAACAATCAAATTATAATTACCCAACTAAATAGAAGTGAGGCATGAATTAAATCATCAAAATGAAGAACAACTCACGCTATTTTGGGTCATATTTGTAGAACTTTTTAATATTACTATGTATTAATAATTCATATATAATCTCATTAATCAATCAAAATTCTTTTATGAAAATTAGAGTGGCATTGACATTATTTTCATTTTTTCCCCCTTACAATCGTTGAGAGAACCAATCAAATTAATGGAATAAACAGAACATGCATATGATAGATCCTTTTCCTGTCATCTTTACACATAAAAAATTCAACATCCCAATCCTCAAAATGCAGAAAGTAAGTTAACAAAAAGCAAGAAGAGAAAGAACATGATAAAGATGCAGGTAAAGAGGAGCTTTCAATAGATATCAGTCCACTTTTCTTTTTTTCCAGGAAGATATCAGTCCATTTTGTCACCTCCTTTTTTATATAATTTGATGCATATCTTCCGCGATAATAATCTATGGACTGTCCCTAATGATGCGGGATTTAAAAAATACATCAACCAAATTTTTAGGTCAAACATAATTAAAGAGACCCCTACGAATCAACATGCTAGTGGTTTCCAAAATGTAATCTCATAGATTTTGGGTCACTTTCTCCTATTTCCCTGTCCGAGACTAGATGTATATAGCTAGCTATGGCTAGTCAAGAACAAAGACATCCAGCATGAATGCACATTTCCTTCTGTTTCTTTTTTTTTTCTCCCCTTTGTTTAATGTTTAAAAAATTCAAACTGGAGTCATGGAGAAGAAATACTCCAATTTTTCTACGCATGTAATTGCCTATAGGAAGTTTTACTTATAAGCTATTTTATTTGTTTTATGACAATCGAACTCATAATTTTTTAGTATAAAGATGATTTTAATATTAATGAGTTATAAATTTATTAATTGTCTGAGATTAACTTGACCATTTAGAAAACAAATTAGGTTTCTTGTAAACAAAAACATTTGAATAGTCATGGTCAAGCTTGTGGAATGTATTGCTCAAACAAGGATATTGTGTGCAGTTCAGTCAAAACACACAACATAAATTTACAAAAAGATATGGAGACAAATGTAGGAACCTAAGAGAATCACACATCTTCGTCATATTTATCTCAATTTTAGGTATGGAACAATATCGGACAATTATTTAAACAAGGTGGCCATGCTTCCACTTGTCACAATTAGCGATTACATATACATCGTCCCCTACTCTGATCATACAAAAATTGTAACATATACAGTTAAATGAACACATATAAATATATCTTTTCGTGGTTAATGCCGAAATTACTGGATGTGTAAGACTGACAAGAACTGAAATAGACTTCACTTTAAAATCGTATACTGATATAAATGGACTGATAAAAAGAGTGAAAGGGGGATAGTAATAATGCATCAAAGACTTTAGATGATTCTTTCCGTGATGGAGGACCAGGACCACCCTCACATCGACTAGAAGCTATACAAAAGCTAGCAATGGCAGGAGCACTAAATTATTGGCTATTCAAAGAAACACAAGTGAATCTGCTTGTCTACATTAGTCCTTTGCACCATCACATTTCTAAATTATTGAACCTTTTGTCAGCCCATATATTTCAAAAAGCTTCTCAAATTTGTTGTAACAAACAATTCTCCAGAATCTGTACATTTATGTTCAAGGGTGTGTGGATGAGTTAGGAAGTTGTCACTAAACCCTAATAATATTTTAGGGACAAACTAAAATCTCTCTCTAGATCTCCTCTCTCTCACCCTTGCTTCCCTTACCATTTTTAGGGGGGGCAGTTAATTTAGGCATTGTCTTAGATTGTGTTTTGTGGTTTAGATGAATAAAATTGCAGAATTTAAACTTAAAAAAAAAACTAATTTAAGCATTGGAGTTGGTCCTTTTGCAACATTTAATCTCCTTTGACCCTGTTCAGTGTCTTGCAGGAACTACAACATCCAAAAATCTTCTCTTAAGGTGTAACCGACTGACATAGTTTAGTGCCATTTTAATGGTTTAAACTTGTTTGAATTTTTTTATGATCAAATAGTTCATAGACCGAAGCTTTATTGCTTAAACATTAGAAAGAGTACTCAATTGGCAAACACCCAATCTATTAAAGTACAACAAACCAGTAAGACAATTTGGTAGAAAAATGAAAAAAAATATCAAATCCAAAAGTCTAAGGGAGACTATTTTTAGTAAATCAACGAGCAAAGAATTTACATCCCTATTTTGATGAGAATCAATATTCCAAAGTGGGGATACATATGGGTCAGTTTGGTTCGGTTTTGTAAATAAACCGCCAATCAAATTGAATGGTTCGGTTTTTCCATCTAGTCATCTATAGTTGAACCATTGCTTTAAACAAACTGATTGGTTTGGTTGGCCTTTGGTTTGTTTCGGTTCGATCAGTTTGAAACATAAATAAAAATTAGATTTATAAATGACAAAATATCATTTATAAAACCTGGTTTAGTTGTCTTTTGGTTCGGCTTGACTTGCAGTTCGTTTTAGTTCTATCTAGGGTTAGAATAAATGTATATATTAAAAATCAAACGGCGGTGTTTTAGTGTAAGAAAGGTTAAGCTTGGATTGGTTAGATTTTTGAATGGCTAAAACCGCGGTCAAACCGAATCTTTTGGTTTTTAGGATTCTACATCTACATCCATCTATTTTCTTTCGGTTTTGCTTTCGATTCGGTTTAAATTTGGTCAATTCGGTTGGTTTTTTAGGGTCAATTAATTTTTTGTTCACCCCTATTCCAAGATTTTGTAATAATAATTGCTAAATATATATCCCAAACTAAGGATTGCTGAAAGCTACCAATCCTCTTTCAGAACATATATCCACAGCTAATTTTGAATCAAACTCCAAAATAATATTATTCCATCCTTTATCTATCTCTAAAATTGCCACTAGTAGTTAATGAATTTAACACAAATTTAGTGCTACATAAATATATGAGGGCATATTTATTTTTTCCATATATTTATTTTTCTGTGAAGATAGAAATGAAATAGATACTTAGAAGAAGAAAATACATAGCATACGTTTTATTATATATTTAAGGTGGTGTAATCATGTAAAGCCGTTAACTTTTTTAGGTTACCAACAGGAGTGCCAACGTGGCAATATGATTGCAAATGAACACGTGCTATAAATTGAAGGCTGCAATAATCTTACATCTGACGTTGGGAGTTATCATACGCGGAGAGCCAGGGTGCACCTGAATATAAGGCTCACGAGTTGATGACGTGGAAGATTATCATTCGCTTCTTTTAAGAGTACCGTGGTTTCTTGCTGAGCCAGAAAATTGACAGCGCTGTGGCTGGATGATTTACAGCTGTAGTTTTCACCATTTGCTCAAAATGGAGCATTCACTGGGTTGGCTAATTGGAAACTTCTGCAAGGAGGGAGGAGGTACAATGGGCTATAACATAGGGGAGGGCCAAGGTTTCAGGCTCGACACGTGTGGTGTTTGTTTTTCTTTTTAATTATATGGAATTTAACATGAGAATTCCATCACTTGAATTAACCTTCAGTGGTCACATATGATGTTTATTCGTAGCCAAAAGGGAAGAATTTAACATGAGAACTCAAAAACTTGAACTAATCTTAAATGGTCACATATGGTGTTTGTTCGTATCTGATTGGGAGGTAAACTGTGAAAATAATATGTCGACTTTTTAAGAAAAAGTAAATTTTCTGTCTTTAAATTACAATATACTAAAAGGGTTAACAATTACTAATATAATAATACAATTGTAGAATACAAAATATCAAAATGATATGAATAAAATGAAATCTATTTTTACAAGACGATCACCATATTTTGTAAAGACAAGATTGAACAAAATGACTGAAGCACGATCTATATATGATATCATGATACGATTACTAAATTAGTCCTTAGAATCTCTTCCCCAGCCCCTCCAGTCTCCATATATTCATAAAGTCTGCATCCTTTCTCTCCCTTTCAAACATCAAGATAAAGCATCAACATATATATCTTCTTCTCAAACATACCTTTCATCATCATTTTAGAAGAAAAAAAAATACAAGTTTGCTTGCTTTTATCGCAGTAGCGGACTAAAATTTTCACTTCATTATTAATATTTTTTTTAATGAAATTCAGAAGGATTGGGGAATGCCAACCAGGTTGGTACCCTAATAGTGCCGCACTCACTTCATTATTAATAGAAACACCAAAAATATATGTATTTCATGTCTTTAATATCACTATATTATTTGTCCATTCTTAGCAATTCAAGCTGTATATACCACATTTGACTTATTTCAAACCAGAAGCTAAACGTGGCATAAGGGGAAAGAAAACATCATACAAGACTACAGATAGATTGAAGAAGTGCTTTTCATCGCTACCCAGATACGTATTTTCTTTCCAAATTGAATTGATCAATCAACGTAAAAGCCAAAACGATAACTTGCTCGTTATGACTGAGTTTTAGATGAATTGAACCTTCCCCATATATATATATATATATAATTCAAGAAATGAATTCAGAAATGGAGGAGCAAAGGCCGAGAGTTGTGAGGAAATCCAAAGGTCAACAACAAGTAACGAGAGTTGAAAAGCATGTGACAGAGAAAAACTTTATTAAACTAGATTCTCTCTGAATCTAGGCTACGTTCTCTCTGCTTCCCTGACACTGCCATGTTCCTCCAATGCAATGGATAATTGCAATTTAATGTTTGGTGAGTCAAGTTTAGATAAGTTCTCATAATTAAATCCTTAATTTAATACACTTTTAGAGATATTTCGTAAATTAGTAAGAATAATTTCCTAATGTGTGTTGAATTAAAAAATAATAATTGTCTCAAGTCAATCCACGTACATGTTTCTATGTTCTTTTTTTTTTTAAAAAAAAAAGCCACAAAAGACTGCTGTTTCAAATTAGGTCCCATTCTCTAGCACTGCCACCACACTTGAGATGTTTTCGGTGATTGTGAAGGCCAGCTTTGCATGAGCTCCCGTAAGTTAAACAGAGAGCACTAATTCATATTAATAAGACCATAATATATGACATGATTCCAATTCCATTTTCTTCTACGAATGGATTCAATTTATTTTGAGGTCGAGATATTTGCAGGAACTTGTAGTTTCGAGTTCAAAAAATGCTGAATTTCCAGAGATGAACAATCATGCCTTTTCAAAAAGAACGGGAAAAAGTCGACAAAATTCAGGAACCAAATTATAATGTTTTGTGCGTAAAATTTAGGTTTCGCAACTAGCAAAGGTTGGCATTTAATAAAAGAACTAGCAAGGGTTGAAACAGTCAGAAGGATATTGATTTTGAACAATTTTCACTTAAAAATATTAAAAAACCATAAATATATATACACCCTAATTATGGAGAATGATTATTATAATTTTAAAAAGAAAAAGTTTAGGTTTGATGGTCGAAAGATTAAATGGAAAGCAGAATCCCCGGTGTAAAAGTCATTAATTTTAACAATAAAGGATTATAGTAAAATAGTTCAAACTTATTTTCTTTTAATCTGAGATTTCAAGTTTAATATCGAAAATTATACAACTTTAACTTTAGCACCAAATCAAACTGGCTAGCTATCTGTGTATGTAAACCCACGTTAGCCACGTCAGCATCAAAATTAGTTTATGGTTTTGAGTTTCTGTTGCCCTCTGAACTCCCTCGTGAAGTACTTACAACATTCTCAGCTAAATGATAACAACTAATCATTCACAATATTTCAGAACTCTAATGTTCTTCAGTGTTACCACGCGTAGTAAAGCTAAGACGACACATGGAGAAAACTGAGGAAGAAAGGATGATGGATCAGGCAGCCACCTCAAAAATTGGACAAGAAGAGCTCAAACTTAGTTGGGAATGATACCAGGCTACGCTTGTGTTTTTGTAAGATAGCGAATGAGAGTGGAAGAAGAAAACAGGCAGCAATTTTGATGATGATATTTTCAGAATGGCCCACGAGAAAGGCCATCACGTGCATTGACTCAGCCGTAATTTGCGTATTGGATGTTAGCCATGCCAACTTCATTTGATCCCTCATGCCCACTTCAGTCTTCTCGGCTATCCGTGACAAACTACCCCATTATAAGCTTTCTCCATGTGCACTGCATGTGACCATCTTGTTCTCCTTGACAATAAGATTTATGCGTCCATATCGTCTTACGCACCACCTGTTCTCTCAGTAGTTAGTATGTGTTTGATCACTCAATTCAGCACTTCAAATAAAAAATTAAGCATTTAATTACTTTGATGACCAATTCAAAATGACTCCTTAATTGAGAAGATTAAGTTAAAAAGCACTTAATCCATTAAATCCAAATTTTTAACTTAATATTTTCAATAACTTCCGCCTTGCTCGTGATAAGGAACTTACGATCTCTGTTACTTTCCCCACCTGAGTTGGAAACATACCCATCCCACATGCTATACAAAAAATGCTTTACTATATATCATTTGTTGCTGGTTTAGAACTAGATGAAACATAAAATTTGT
>CAODLS010669279.1:0-28606 GCA_948243855.1 Flueggea neowawraea | reverse complement strand
ATTATAAATTCTAAAAGTTTTGGGTTAATTATTAATTTCTGGAATTTTTGGGATAAATTTTAATTTTTGAGGTTTTAGGGACTAAAGTGTAATTTTATAAAAGTCGGTGACTAATTCGTAATTTGACACTAATTTTGATTTTGGGCCGTGAGTGATAGATCTTCTATCGAAATAGGTTGCATTTGCATTTCATATATGTTCTGCATTGCCACAGTCATTGTATCAATTTATTTGTAAAATATTTTGTTTCAGCTATGTTTGGTTTCCGAGGCGACCAACCATCGATTGGCGGTCAGTGAGTTTGGAAGCTCGGCATCCAGGTGAGTGGATGGCAGCTTCAGACACATAGGCTGTGTCTCTTTAACGTATATTTGTTTTTTTTGTGTATCACACATATTCTGAAATTGGACTAATCTAAGGATTGATTAAATTAAATAATTTGGATTATGTGAATAAAGATTCACTTCTTTGTTTTTGGGAAAATTACATATATATTTGTTAGTGCTTGTGGACCTCACCTAGCCTTCATCTTTCGATTCTTCAACTAGGCTTACCTAAACTACAACTATGGTGGCCAATCACAATCATAGTCAAGCATAATAAGTCAATAAATCAATTCCATGGGTAATCATTCAAATTAAGAACATAAATCACAAAACTCATTAAAATTAAGCTTCAAATATAGAAATTGAAAGCACAAAAGCAATACCCATTCATTCAATAGCAAATGTTCATCAATAGATTACATCTCTAAGTCTTAACAAGAGATTTAAGTTACCATAATTAAAGAAAACACAATAAAGCAATAAAAGCAAAACTAAAAAATTGAAATCAAACACTAATATGAAGAATTAGAGGAAGAATTGATGTAGAGAAGTCTCCTCAAGTCGCCTTCAAGAGATTCCCAACCTTTAACTTCCCCTTTTGCTCTTTCATAAAACCCTATAATGATCTATCTAAAATTTGAAAAGATAAGGAGAATGATTGTAGGAGTCACCAAGAATTCCCAAAAGAGTAAGTTTGAGGAGTATTTATACCCTCTTACCTGACCTCAAAACCCTGAAAAAATTCTCTCCAAAATGCCCTTTCTTTGTGACTTTGGTCCTCACGAATTTGGTGCCCTCTGTCACTTTCTCTCTCCTCCTCTACAGCGTGTCATGACCGTGACAAAATTCTGTCCAAAAAATGGTGCAAGCTTGGCCTTTGTGACGGCTGTGAGGGAGGCCGGGATGGTGTCACGACTGTGACACTTCTTCCTCACAGCCGTGACACTTTTCTGGATATGATCCACCACTTTACTTCATGTGTCACGACTGTGAGAGTTGGCATCACGGCCGTGACACCCCTCATTTGCTTGTTTTCTTCATTTTCTTCAAGCTTTCTCGTGTTTTCTTGGAGCCTTTCTATTTTGCATCATTTATCCATTATTGCCAACTCATTTTCTTCCCATTTCATGCAAATCAATCACCCTACAATAAAACACGAAATGATAATAAATTCGTGTACAAATAAATACATTTAGGGTCAAAATACTATCATTTTATGCTTGAATTAATATGTAAATTTAGCATACATCAAAAACATGCTGAAAAACCTTTTTAGAATTGCCTCAATTTGACTATTTTTGACCATGTATCATAAATTTGATCACACTTTGACCACACACTAGAAAGTTGACCTCCTTTTGACCACGTGCAACGAGTACAAAATAGACACAAAACAAGTATAACACGAATAAATACTTACAAAATGTGTGTAAAATAAGTACAAAAAAATTAAAATATTATTTTCAATATTTTTTTTGTAATTTGGATAAAAAAAAACTAGTTTAGAATGTCTACAAAATGTGTACTACCCTAAATATTATGGAGATGTCATTATGAAATTTATATACAAACGTGTACAAAAAAAAAGTACATGACCAAATAGATAATTTACAAAGTATGTACAACCATATATGTTATGGAAATGTTATTTTGAAACATAACGAATGTTAATTCTTAACGAATTATAAAGAGTACATAACGTGTACAATCTATAATATTTCAAAATGACGATTATATAGACGTGTACATGACCAAATTTTTAAAAGTCTTTAAAATGAATACAATCTAACCAATCGGTTTAACCCACTCTTGAAGTTAGTTGGTTCTCTAAGAGAATCAAAGGTCGAAGCCGCATCAACATGGGATTACTATCGAAAACCTACGATGCTCCCTACTGATCATCCTTCTGATGACGATAGGGTGCCAGATACATACCTCCTCAAAGGAGATCCACCATACACACATGATGATATAAATGCTAAGAAGACACATAACAGATAAAAATGCAACTAGGATAGAAATAGAAGCAATATTTAAAACACCTCGATTGCCAATGTCCTTTAAAGATAAACTTATGGGGCATGAAGATGAGGGAGAAACCGATATGGACGTTGGTGCTGATGAAGTCCATAATGAGATGAACGTTATGATTGATATGGGCAGATCAATTCCTACTGTAAGATTTTTGGATAAAGTCCATAATGAGATGAATGCCTTTCTCAAGAAAACGGTCATGGTTTGACTACTGGTCAGAGGGATGGGCTACAAAAGTCTCCATGCAGCAATCATCGCCCTATGGAAGCCAGAAGGTAGCTTCGATATAATTGATCTAGAGAACCGATATTTTCTTATGAAACTCTCGAAAGAGTCGAACTATATTCGTACTCTCTTGGAAGGTCCTTGGATGACTAGGGGAACTTACCTAATGGTTCAACCATGGTCCTCAACCTTCTCATCAAGATCGGTTAAAATAGCGACATTGGCGGATTGGGTGCGATTTCCAAGTCTATTTTTTTTAATACTACAACAAAATCATTACCTAAACTATAGGAAATATAATAGGAAAAGTTCTGGAAATAGATTACAACACTGCAATGGGAGGTAGGGAAAATTCGTAAGAATGGCGGTGGAGGCGTGGAGCTGGATGTATCCAAACCAATTGTATCTTTAATAGAAATTGATGAACATATACAAAAAGTGGAATTTGAAGGGATTCCACTAATATGTTACAAATGTGGTTAAGTTGGTCATGTGAAGGAAAAATGTCCTAGTGCTAAAGTAAACACAACGAGTAGCATTGCACAAGAGATAGTCATAGTGGAACAAGAGCAAGAAAAGCATCAGAAAATGGGTATGGCTAATTCTGCACTGACGGTTGCCAAGGGTGATGGAATAGAGCCAAAAATATTGCTTAGGGACTTGGTCCATGCTCTGCAATGACAAAGAAGGAATTCACGTAAAACTTCCATTGATCAAGGGAACATAGGAGATCACCAGAAATCAACAGTGTGAAAAGTACCCGTATAAGTAAGGAAGGCATTAATAATGGGTTGAGATTTTTGGTCCTTGATAATAAGGAGGAGGAGGAGGATACGGAGGAAGGA
The DNA here is from genome assembly GCA_948243855.1 of Flueggea neowawraea. Classification (NCBI taxonomy): domain Eukaryota; kingdom Viridiplantae; phylum Streptophyta; class Magnoliopsida; order Malpighiales; family Phyllanthaceae; genus Flueggea; species Flueggea neowawraea. The sequence goes on along the minus strand of CAODLS010669279.1, from coordinate 25,176 downwards.
ATTGATGGGAGTCAACCGGAAGCAATACAAGGTAGGAATCTGGATATGCATGGGAAGAATAATGAGAAAAATCAAAATAAGGGAGATGTTGCCAAAAATAGAAACAAACAATCTAATGACACCTTCCCCCAAGATAACACAAATCTCTCCCATGTTTCTCAATAGAAACCAAGCAATAAGACACCACATCAAGATCAAACCCCAACGATTCACACTCTCGGTTCAACTAGCAATAACACACCAAGTTGTTTTGATTACAACCCCAGCTTACAACCCACCATCTTTGATCCTGCTAAGAACACATTAATGGCTTTTCCTGGAGAAGCATACACCAACCCTCAACACCGTAGCCAAGAAAGGGAAAGTACAAGCTTGAACATTGGGGAGGAAGAGAAGAATAATACAACAGGTCAACCCGTGAAAAAGATGTGAAAAAGACTTTGCTGGGATTAAGGGTGCAGAAAGGAGCACCCACCATGTTAAAACGTCTTGAAGAAAATCTCAAATAGGAGTTCTCTCAATTTGGAGTTACCGAAATCAAGGAAGATTTCCAGGAAGATGCACCGATTTTGGAGGAATCCATTTTGACTTAATGATATATCCTGTCACGACCCAAAATCGGCCTATAAGGCGAATCGTCTATGGGAGTCCGATCCGTCTCGCACAAGCCTCAAAGATCAGAACTTACTACCCAAAATGTTTAGTTATCATTTAAAAACATTCAACGAGAACATTTATCGTTTAAAATATAAGTAGTAAAATAAATATCATAAATCAAATAACGAATATATCCAAAAATGTATCATAAGTATAAAATATCAAATACAAATGGCAAAACCCGTAACCCAACAGCATCCCGGTGTGAAGCTCTAACAAAAACAAAAGGAGAGCATGGACAAAAGGGAATCATTAACCAAAGATGTCTCACTGGTGATCAAGATGCGGCACAGTTGCCAAAGCCAAAATCTGTGAACCTGAGACATAGGAAATCAAGTAAACAGAGAAATAAAAGGGCTCAGGGCCCAGTGAGGAATAATACTCCAGATTGCCTCGTACGTGCCTCATAAAGACTGTTTTGAAAACAATTCAAAAATACCACAAACAGATATATATAAGTATATATATGTATATATATACACACTATATAAATAATAGTTTTTCGAAAATTCATTTTGTGAAGGTTTGCAACCAAAGCATCCAACATGCACGTAGGCTTTAAAATCCTTTTTCAGATTCAAATCATAATTTCTGAGTCAAAACTCATATCAAATACATGGGACTAAAGCAAAGGTGTGCATCTAGCACTAATACAAAGGTGATGTGGACTTTGCCATAATCCATAACAAATCATGTGTTGGATCAGAATACATGGCCATCAGCAACTCTAGTATAGTATATGTGCTTTCTCAAAGCATTAGTATACCAAAAGTCACGTTTTACCCCGTAACAGAGGTGTCCCATATCAAAATCAAAACATATTAATACATAGTATGAAATCAAAGGCATGCATAACAACGTCAAAATCAAAGGCGATATATATAATACACGTATATTAGTTCAAAACGTAATCCTAACTAAACATATAACCAATTTATTATCAGCCAATTCTCAGATTAGTCCAATTTTAAATATGTGTCGTACACAACAAAAACATATATAATTTTAAGACACATTCAATGTGTTTGAAACTGCTATTCACTCACTTGGAAATCCAAGTGCAATCACCAGTAAAGTCTCATTCGACGGTGGCTGATCTCGCTGGAAGAAACAAGAAGCTGAACATGTACAACAAACATATATCAAAATGTGGTACTGTGACAATACCAAATGCATGCTATGTAAATGCAAATGCAGACTCTCAAGTCGGCAAAAATTCATATACGAATGATAATCTATCATTCTGGACCTAAAATTCAAAATCTACGTAAAATTATAGTTTGGTCCCTGACCAATATAAAATTACATTCTACTCCCCGAGACTAAGCAAATTCCAAAATAGTTCTCAAAGCAAATTGAGATTGCTAACTAGTTTTCCAAATAGTTAGAATCCTCAAATAAGTGCCCAAACTCTCAGAAATCGTGAGACAAGCAAATTACAGCTTTGGTCCCTCAAAACCTTGGCTCACTAGAGTAAACCAAAGGCTTACTCGAGTAACAGCTTGGCTTACTCGAGTAAGTCATGGTCTTACTCGAGTGAAGCCCAACCCTGTCTTACTCGAGTAAGATACAACCCATAAATTCTCAAAATCAACCAACTCTTGATTCAACCGATCAAAACCACTCCCAAACACCCACATTGTTTATAAATAGCCTCCAGAATATTAATCTACACTCCAATCCAACAAAACAACTCAGAATCACTCAAAATCAACCCAAAGCGAAATGATTCAACCCCATTTATGAATCACTTTAATTCTTACGATTTCAAGCTAAACATAGGTGATTCTAGACTCCCAAAGTTTCGATTTTAGAACCCTTAACACTCTTTCCACCAGAAACATCTCGGATCAAGCCCAAATTTGAAACCATAGTTCATAGCGTCACTCCCCAAAATGCCCAACAAATCCATTCATTCAACAATAAAATGGAAGCAAAAGAAGGGAGAGAAGAGTGGTCTTACCTTAGGGAATCGATTGGAGACAAGGAAAAGCAATGGAAGAGGGAGAGAGATGAATCTCAGAATGAATATGGTGGTTTGGAGGAGTAAATGATGAAGAGAAGTCTGGTGGGGGTATTATATAGGCCAAGACAACAAAACTCACCGTTTTGCTAAGTACTTGAGTTGTCTTAGTACTTACTCAAGTAACTCAATGTCTTACTAAGAAGTCTTACTTCAAAGGGAATTCCAGCCCTACTCACTCGAGAAAGTCAAAGCTTACTCAAGTAAGTCTCGGCTCTTAGACAGAAATGAAGTATGAACCCATTCGAGTGAGACTAGTCATCATTCGTGTATCCCAACCCTCGATTACTCGACTAGCATAAAGTTCCACTCGAGTAACTCATGACCAGAGGTTCCAATCAACCCATTTACTCACGTTCACTCGAGTAACTCTCAACTTACTCGAGTAACCCCAAGCTTGCTCAAAAACAAGACTTTATCTAACACCACCAACATTCCAACAACATCTACGAACACTAAGGATCGGATCAGAGATGAAAAAAAAACTATAGATACTTAGCCAAAACAAGCGGGGTATTACATATCCTTTCCTTTACTATTTTTGTTAGTTTTAATGATGTTTAAGCCTTTTATTTGGAACTTCCAGGGCATTTTTACGATACAAAAGGCAACACAGTTCTTCAGTAATGGCCATTTTGGACCCGAAAATTACTGGTGAGCAAGCAGAAAATGTCATTAAAAAGCTTGGATTGGAGCACTTGTATCGAATAGAAGCTAATGGATTCAAAGGGGGTATTTGGGTTTTATGGAATGCTGGACAACAGATTATTATTCATGCTAATTCTGTTCATTTCATTCATATGCTTGTAATCTTTGATTTGAGAATTTGTGTTTTCTTGACGTGTGTCTGTGCCATCCCTAATAATAAGCTTAGGAAAGATTTATGGGATCAACTGTTGAATCTAGAAAGTATGGTCGGTAATCGAACGTGGTGCATAGGGCGAGACTTCAATGCGAGATTAACCGTGGAGGATTGACAAGGGGGAGCTAATTCGGGATGAAATACTTGACCTCATTTTCGGTGTTGCTTTCAAGACAATAGCATGAGTGATTTGGATTTTTAGGGGTCGAGTTACACCTAGTCTAGAGAAAGCCTTATCGAAAGATTAAATCTTTTTTTGCTAATCAGGAATTTCTGGATAGATATTTGAATGCCTCAGTTTTAAACATGCCTAAAGTCCATTCAGATCATAGGCCTATCATTCTTAAGTCAGAGCCAGTTTATGTCTCGCGTAGCAAGCGACCTTTTCGTTTCATTAATGCATTTGTAACTGATAACTCTTTTAATGTCATGGTTAGGAACAACTGGGGAGATATTCAAACATCATTTCTGCTATTAAAAAGTTCTCAAAGGAAGAACATAGATGGAATTTGAATACATTTGGGCATATTGACAAGAGGGAAATTGTTCTACAGAAGAGAATATATGGCATTGAAAAGACTTTAGAGCACTATATTTGGATAGATTACACTCTATTTTTCATGGACTGCTGGAAGAGTATATGAAAGGTTACTAATGAAAGAAGAACTTTATTGGAAACAAAAAGCACATTGTGATTGAGTTTAGCTAGGTGACCGAAACACATCTTTCTTTCACTCCAAAACCAAGGTTCGTAATAATAAGAATATAATTGATATGCTCAAGCTGGCTGGGAAAAATTGCTGCTGCGATGAAGAAAAATTGAGGGCAGGAGCAACGGATTTCTTTGCTGATCTATCTACAAAAGAGGACACTATTCTACCTGAGTTAAGATATAAAGGGATATTTCCTGAAGTAAGGCTGGATGAAGTACAACGTATGGAAGATCCGATTAGTGGGGATGAGGTTAAAAGAGCAGTGTTTGAAATGAGTCCTTTGAAAGCGGCATGTTATGATGGGTTAAATGCATATTTCTTTCAACAACAATGGGCGATGATAGGAGGTTCAGTAGTGGTTTTTGTAAATGAGGCTTTTGAGTTGGGTACTTTTCCAACCGAGATTAACAAAACCCTTCTTGTTCTTATTCCCAAAGTGGAGAATCCAGAGGCTTTTAACCAGATGAGATCGATTAGCTTATGCTCCGTCTTGTACAAGATTATTACCAAAGAAATGGCTAACAGGTTAAAAATTTTGTTATCTGACTTAATTGGGCAGGGGCAAACAAGCTTTGTGCCAGGACGGAATATCACGAAAGACATTATTCTCGCACAGAAGATTGTTCATTCAATGAGAAAACAAAATGGAGGCAAGTATATGGCACTTAAGATTGACTTGAAGAAAGCCTATGACCACCTTCGTTGGGAATTCATCGAGGACACTTTAAGGGAAGCACGTTTTCCTGCCAAATTTATTAAGTTAATTATGTTTTGTGTTACAACTACTTCAATGCATGTGTTATTGAATGGGAATCAGACAGAGGAATTCTAGCCTACTAGAGGGATAAGACAAGGAGACCCAATTTCTTCTTATCTTTTTGTGCTTTGCATTGAACGTCTAGCTCATGCTATTAATAAGCAGAAAGAGATGGGAAACTGGAAATCTTTAAGAGTATGTAGAAATAGGCCTTCTATAAACTACTTTTTTTTGCTGACGATCTCCTTTTATTTTGTAGAGCAAAAAAAGAACAGGTACAACTAATGAGTAGTGTTGTAGAAGAGTTTTGTGCTGCCTCTGGTCAAATGGTCAATAAGGAAAAATCCATATTGTATTGTTTTAGAGCTATGTTCCCAAGAGAAGCACACCTTTTTAGCAGTATGGTAGGTTTTAGACTGGATTCGGATCTTGGAAGATATTTGGGAGTGTCGATGCTTCATAAGAGAGTTACGAAAGACACATATCAAGGGGTAGTAGATAGAGTTTTGAAAAGGGTCACTATATGGCTTGAAAAAAGTCATCCTTAGCATGGAGAGTCACACTTATCCAGTCAGTACTAAATGCTCTACCTATCTATACCATGCAAACAACAATGCTACTAGTGAGTACTATTAACCCGATTGAGAAAGTATGCAAAAAGTTCTTGTGGGGTGGGGGTAAAGATGAGAAACCTATAAGTCTAGTTTCTTGGTCAATGGTGTGCCAACCTAAAGACAAAAGTGGCCTATGGATTAGGAATCTATGGTAGTGTAATTTGGATTTTATGATGAAGTTGGCTTGGAAGATTTTGGCTTACAAGGATAAGTTTTGGGTTCAAGTTATGATAGCAAAATATTTGAAAGGAGTAGTAGAGATCTCCACACACCTGGATAAAAATTTGAAGCTCACACCTTTGGAAAGGAATTTGTAAAATCTGGCTAGTGATGTTGGCAAAGGTTCAATGGATTGTGGGTAATAGGAAAAGGGTTAAATTTTGGGAGGATAAATGGATTGAGGATAAAAGACTTATAGACATTGCAGAGGGACATGTTGGTCAAAGGGACATAGAAGAGACGGTTTAGGCTTTCACAACCAGCGAAGGTATGTGGCATTCTGAACGTTTTAAAAATTTGATTCCTGATGACATTTGTGCACTGATTGCTGGGACTCAACCTCCAAAAATTAAAGCGGGGAGGAACAGATTTATTGGAAGCGTATGGCCGGAGGTAACTTCACGGTTGCGTCAGCTAATGACATACTGGGAGAAGTTAATTGACAACCTCCCAATGACTGTTGGAAGGAAGTTTGGAGTTTCCAGGGTCTATAACGGGTAGGAAATTTCTTATGGCTTGTGTTAAATAATGCTATAATAACCAATGAACAGAGATACCAAAGACATTTAGCACGTACCATTGATTGTGGCTCATGTCCGAGCCAAATCGAGTCTTGAAGCCACATTCTGAGAAAGTGTATATTTGCCTAAACAGTGTGGAGTGATATTGTTGAGGAACATTTCAAAGGTGAGTTTTTTAACATGCCTGATGAGCTTTGCTTATCCCATAATTTAAATGTTGAGAACAAGAGTAGGGATTACACTCATTGGAATGTTGTTTTTTGTATTGCTTGTTGGTTTCTATGGAAGTGGCGGAATGAACGAATATTCACACATAAAGTGATCACTTGTATGAGTGAACCGAGTAAGAATATACGAGAGGGAGGCATTCAAAGCTTTCCAATAGATTAAAAACAACCTGATTCATGAGTAGTAATTACCTAAAATGATTGGGTGGAAACTGGCGGACAATGGATATGTCAATCTTAATACCGATGGCTCTCACTTGTTAGCTTTGGGTCATGTCGTCACCGCTGGTGTGCTTTGGGATGGAACATGTAACTAGATTCATGGCTTTGCTATGAACCTAGGCAAGTGTAGCCCTTTAAATACGGAGTTGTGGGGCATCTACAAAGGACTAGACCTTGCTTGGAAGAAAGGATTCACGAAAGTTTGTGTTGCAAGTGATAACCATATTGCTGTTAACATGTTAACATGGTCAATAGGCCAGAGGTCTTTGCTACCCAAAAATGGGAGCTGGTGGATGCTATTGAGCGGATAAAGCAAAAAAAATGGGATGTCTGCATCGCCCATGTTTTTAGGGAAAGTAATATGGCAGCAGACTGGCTAGCAAAACATGGACATTCCATACATGGAGGTTACCATGAGATGGCTAACCCTCCTACGGGGATTAGAGACATTGCGACCAAAGATAAGAATGATGTCCCTTATGCTAGAAATGGTCGGTGTTGATTTTTGTTGTTTTGTTTTGTTAGTCTATGTTATTTGTATTTTGTTGTCTTTATGTGTTTTTTCTATTTGTGCGTAACTATGATATTCCTCTGTCAAAAGTGATGGTTGATCAATAAAATTTGTGAGGTGCCACCCTTTTTTGATAAAAAAATTAGTTCTTTAAGATATTATATGATAAAACAATTGCCAATGGCCTTTTTTTAGTTTTTTGGAAACATTATTAAAATATCACTTCACAAAAATCCTTTATCTTTTTTTATACATCTGACAACCTATATGTAATATTGAGTAACATGGCCAACCATCAGTTGTGAAGCAAAGTCCCAAATTAAAAATCTTTGAAAAAAAAACCCATCATAAGAAAGCACCAAAATGAAATAATTTTATGTTTGTAAGTCAGTCACCATGCATCAATTCTCTCTTACTAACATCTTTTTTCCAAGAAAAAAGTCTCTCCTCTTTGTCCGATTACTCAGTTCCATTTTTTTCTAAAATTTAGCTCAAATTTAGTCGAAATTAATCCTAAACAAGCTGATAATATAATAAAGAATTCAACTTTGATTGATGTCATCTGAGTAGCGATGGCTCGAACTAAGTTGGTGGCCATTGGTGGTTGCCGACAATTGTGGTCAACGAGTGGAGATTTGCCAGAGTGAAAGAGAGAGAGGGAGAGAAAGAGTGTGTGTGGACAAGAGAGAGAAAGAGAGAGAGAGAGAGAGAGCCGAGAGGTTGGGGTGAGGAGGAAGAGAGAAAAAAGTTAGATGGAGATGATGGAGAAGGAAGACAATGAATCTGGTTATTGTGTTTTTATAGTTATCTACTTTACATGTTTTGAATAATTCAGATTTTTTTAGATTATTTAAATTTAATCTAACAATTTAGATTGTGTCAATATATTGGAAAGTTAATAACAAATAACACAATTTGAGCCATTAGATTAAATTTAGATAATCTAAATATATCTTAACAATTAAAACACACAAGTAAATAACTATAAAATCATCATAGTCAAGTCTAGAAAACAATAGAGTTAATTATGATGTCTGCCTTAATTAAATGATAGATTTGTACAAATAGAAATACTAGTTTAATAGTATTTCTTATAATGTTAGAATACCAAACTTAGTTGTGTAAATGTCATAATTTTAAAACAGAATCTCAATAATGCCATAATATATAACTTCAAACTCTCATCCCACCCCATTTTTAAATTGCCTCTTTCTCTCTCTACCACTCTCTCCTCTCTCTACGCTCTTTTCTCTCTCATATGCCTCTCTCTCACTTTGCCATTCTTTTCTACTTCCCTTCTCTCTTCCTCATCAACAAACCCTAGCCGCCCTCTCCTTCTCATCTCTTCCTCTTTAGTAAATCTTAGCCGCTGCCAAATTGAAGTTCAAGCCGCGATCTAGAATCAAGAAATACTTTGGAATTGAAGATCTTCTCGCCTCAGTTCGCAGATCTAAAGTGGTGGTGTATTATTTGATTGTTTTTTTTTTTTTTTTTTTGTTAATTTGAAATTTTGTTTTTCTTATTCGTGCTTATAATGACAAAGCTTTGATGTATTATGTGAGATTTTTTGTGGCGGCGCATTGATTGAGTTGTTTTTATGTTTTGATGGTATCGATGGCGATGAAGACTTTTGAACAGTTTTGTGTTTTGTCACGAAGACCTCGAAAACTTTTGGAGATCTTTGTGCATCGAATTAATTACTGTAAAAATAATTAAAAATTGCTAATAAACATGAATAAATTAGTTAATTAAAAATCTTTAATTGAGCCAAATTTCTTATAAAAAAAATTAATATGCACAAATAATTTAGTTTAATTCAAAAGACCTTTGGAAAACCTACAGAGACCTTTTCTCGAGACTTTTGAAGATCTCCAGTGGAGACCATTAGAGATCTCTAGTGGAGACTTTGGAGACCTCCAGTAGAGACCCATGTAGACCTTCAGTAGAGACCAGTGGAGACTTCTGGAAACCTCCAGTGGAGATCTCCACTGGAGACCCCCGAAGATGTTTTCTGTTTTATTTGATTTTCTCTCGAAAAATCAATTTCTCGCGAAAATATTGCGATTATGAAAATCTGACATTTTTGAAAATTGGGTATCCGCGCGTTTCCATAATTGCAAATCTGTTTAACAACTTTTATTTCTTAATTTTTGTATTTTTAATTAAAATAAATGTGTGATTTTCCTGGTTGGTTAGTGTGAGTTCAATGGGCAGGCCTAATTCCATCTTGCTGCTGACAGATCCATTTCATACTGCTCTGAATAGGAGTTAATTATGTCAAATACCTAAATTAACATTTAGATTTTGAGCTAAGAAAGACAAGATTTCATAATTTCATAATCACATAAATACCAAATTTTCTAAAGTTTAGTTTCTCAGCTGTCATTTTTTTATTCTTTAGTTGCAAAATGCCACAATCAGTCAAATAAAAGTGAATTTCTCATTTCATTTCATCATTTTTCTCTCTCTCATCATTTCTCTCTCCTCCTCCTCTCTCGCTTAGTCTCTCCCTCTCCTCAGCCAAACAAGCCCTTAACCTTGATCCTAATCCTCATCGTCGCCTCACATTCCTCACTTCTCTCTCTCTTTCTTTCCTTCGTCCATGCCGCTTATGTTCTCTTCTCTGTCGCTCACTCTCGCTCTCGTCACTCCTCGTCTTCTCTGTTCTCTCTCTTCCCGATCTCTATGGAATCTTCCATGCTCTTTCCTCCGTCGTCTTTTCTCTTCACCGACCTCTGCCGCTGCTCTCCTATTCATTGATTTGCTCGTCGTCATCTCTCTTCACCGGTCTCTGCGTCGTCCTTTGTCTTTGAGGATGTGATACTACTGGCGACGACTAGGATTCCAAAGTCCTAGCTACTGCCTCTTTTTTTTTAAAAATTACATAAATACCCTTGGTTTTGTAAAAATTGAAATTGAGACTTGCGGATACATCATGATACATTTGGAGACTACGAAAAATATATATAAAAACTGAAATTTTGAGACATTTGGATACACTTGGATACATTTGGGTACTATAAAAAATTATATAAATATTTGAGATTTGGATACATTTTGGAGACTATCGAAAAACTTGTAAAAATTACTTTAAAAATTGTTATTTTTGTTAAAAAATAAAATAAAATTAATAATATATAAATAATTAAACTAAATTTAATTATGGATACATTTGCAGACATATAGATACATTTGGAGACATTGAAAAAATTATAAAAATTGTATAAGAAGTTGTGGTTTAGAAATATTTGGATACATTTGGATACATTTTGCAGAATATGGAAAAAATATAAAATTATATTAAAATTTGTAATTTAGAGGCGCTTAAGTTAAAAAGTATTATATAAAAAATTTATTAAATCTAATTTTATGTAAAAAAAATTGTAATTTGAAGACATTTGGATACATATGAATACATTTTGATACATTCTGAAAAATCATATTTTTCTCCCTTTGAATCTTTTTTGCGAAAAAATTCAATTTCTCGTTAAAATATCGCCAGTTTCGCAAAAAATCTCAAATTTTCAATCAATTTCTCAGTCAATTAAAAATTTGGTATTTTTGCAACATGTTTCAAGCGTGTTTTTAGTACTCAACATATGTTTGGTGCATGAAAAAAACTCAATTCTGAATTTTAATTTGATATAAAAGTCAAATTTTTCCTATGAATAGGCGCATGAGCCACACAAAGCTGTTCTATTTTTGAAATTATAATGCCGACTGTCATATGCCAAATATGATAAAACATGATATTAGAGTTAATTATGCTAGGTGCCATAATGAAAATTTTGAATTTGACAAATATCACTTCAGTTTTCTAAAGTTTACAAATGGAAGGTGTGTTAAACTTTTTTCTGCAAATGCCTTCTTTTCGAAACTAAATCACAAAAATGCCAGATTTGTTTTTGTATATAATTTAAATTCTCATGTTTTTTCTCTCATTTGTGTGTACATTTTCTCTCCCTTCGTCCTAAACTCGCTGCCTTCTCTCCACCTCTCTCTCTCTCTCTCTCTCCCAAAAAACCCTAGTCGCCCTCTTATCTTCATCCTCTCTCTCACTCGATTTCGTCTCCTCTCCTCTCTCTCCTTCGTCTCTGTTCTATCCTCTCTTCCTCCTCCTTAACTTGGCCACTCCGCTGGAACGTTAGAACTAGAACGCAAAGGAGAGAGCACGAGAAATCAAGCCAATCGCAACGGAGATTTGGAACTTTTAGCCCCAGTGCGTCCACAAAGGCATCGATTGTGCGGATCTGCTCTTCAATTCCTTTTATAGGCTACCATTTTTGTTTTCTAAAATACATTGTTAGAGCCATCGATTCTGTTATTTTGTTGTTGAGTGACGCCGTCTGGTTTTTGGATTTCCAAGTGTGTAGCGGCGATGAACGAAGGAGGACGATGAAGTTTAGAGACGACGAATGTGCCTTAGAGTGTAGCGGTGCACAGAAGGGGGCGGCTAGGGAACCCTAGCGGCCACTGGGGGGGTGTGTGAAATGACTGGGTAGTCCCTCAAATTGTTTTTTTTTATGGAATGGTTTGTCATTTAGTTTGTTAAAAAATAGCTTTGTATACATTTTTAAACTTTTTTAATTGTTGTAAAATTGTTGTTGGGTGATAGTGATTGTGTATTTTGTTGAGATTATTGTTTAATGTGAAAAATAGTTTGCAATGTGTATGTTTTATGGTAATTTTTGTTAATTTTTATTGGAGGCCTATTTAATTATTGTTAAACAAAATATAATTAAATTTATAAAAATAAATAAGTGAGCTAATTAATTATTATTAAGCAAAATATAAATAAATTTTGTAAAAAAATAATAAGTGAAATTCAAAGATCTTCAGCGTAGACTCTAGAGACTCTTGGAGAACTCCAATAGAGACACCTAGAGACCTCCAATAGAGACCTCTGAAAATCATTAGAGACTTTCAATGAAGACCAGTGGAGACTATTAGAGACTAGTGCAGACTCCTTGAGACCTCCAATGGAAACTCCTGAAGACCATTAGAGACCTCCAATTGAGATTTTTGGAGACCATTAGAGACCTCCAATGGAGACCCCTAGAGATATCTGGAGATCTCTAATGGAAACTCCTGCAGACCCTTGGAGACCATTGAAAACCTCTAGTGGAGACCCTTGGAGACTTTCAGCAGAAACTCCTGGAGACCTTTTCTTTTTGATTTAATTTTCTCCCGAAAAATCAATTTATTGCAAAAATATCGCGATTTCTCACTAAAATGACATTTTTACAAATCAGATTCTCTAATCTGACATTCTTGCACATTAATTTTAGAGATGATATTTTTGAAAATCAATTTGCTAGTTTCATATGAAAGTGTGATTCTCCCTTTTTCGGTTTAGTTCGGACTGCATGTCTTGTCATGGTCCGATTCGATTGTACTCTTAGAACAGTAGACAATGATAGGGAGGCCTACTGCCGATCCACTCAACAAAGAAGTCCAAATGCAGAAGCATCAGATTGAGGCCTTAATCCGGAAAAGGTGCTCAGATAGATTCGTATAATCTGGAAAAGTTGCTCAGATTGATTCATCTTCGTTGAGGCATGGAGAGGGGATTCGAGTGACCATCCAAGGCGAGGAAGGATAATACAATGTATTTTGTTTGATTCAATATTAATTGAACCGCAATTTTTGAACATCCACAAAATAAGATTCTCTTGCCAAAATAATTCAATTCATCAATGACACTTTGCTAACCTAGACAAGCTCGCTCTAAGTCGCTATCTTTCTTGCTTTGGGACAAAAGTGTCATGTTAAGAACAAAGAAACATGTCATGACAGACATCAATGACAAGGTCAAGATGATGTAAGAACATTTAACTTTATGGTCTCGCTTTTTGTGTTAGGTTTCTGTTAGTTTTTATATTTGTCCCTAACGAAAATTTCTTGGACTACTCTACCGATCAGGAACACTTTCTTATACGATTGTTCTTCTGATTCTTTTCTGCAGTTGTCTTTTCCACGATGATTTCAAGAAATGCAGACTTTTCGTGGCCGAATTATATGTCTGTACTGCACATCTGACCAAAAGTTTATTTTATTGATACTGACATTATAAATGCAATATACTCTAAAAGCTTTAAACTATTAACGACTAAGAGTCAAGGTAGTTACAGATTGTATTGCTACCATTTCTTCGCTTACTCTTTTCACTTGCACCAGAATTAACAAATGCAGAAACCTTTAAAGCAAGATTATATTATCTCGCTTACATGAAGTGAAAAAGATTATTTATTATTGCATCTATACGAAGTAGATTCTTTATGGTTGAATTTATGTTTTTTTTTCTTAAAGATTAAACTTGTTACATTACAGCAAAGCAAATCGCTTTCGTTAATACACATATTGCCAACCTAGTGCTTCGCAAGATATATTATCTAACCGGGAGTTTACGAGAAAAAAGAATCATTAGCCACGCAAACTGTGTTCGTTGAAATCATCAATAACAACAGAAAGAATAACTACAGCAGTTACGATCAAGGTGATGTAGCAGCCAGTGTCAACTGAGTACCGATGATACATAAAAGAGAGGATCCCAGGAGCCATTAGCACCATTCCAACTACCATTTTCGCTGTGCAAAAATTGTTGCTCTGATGGCCATACACCCTCTGTTGGTCCATCAATATGAGGAATCGGCATCATGCCCTTATTGATCATTTTTCCTGTCCTGTTTCCTTGAAAATCTAATGCAATACACGCGTTCTGATACTGCAAGTCGATGCTTGGTTCAGTTGTCCCGGAAAGTTGCCAAGCTGAGGCAGCAGTTATAGTACTACTGCTCAAAAAATTTCTCAGAGGTACGTGATTCATCTGCGCGGCTGCCCAGGATGCTTCACGTGCTGGCTCGTTATGCCAAGCTACACTTGATGTAGCAGCAGGAGCGTGGCATGGCTGACGCCATTGCGCTGCAACATGGCCTATTTCGCTATGATCATGCTCTAAAAACAAACCAAGTTTAGTAAAACTTGAATTACCAGGACCCGGCGCATGGTCCAGTGTTTGAGGAACAACAACAGGTGATTTTGGCTCTTTCTTAGCCTTATTTTTCTGCCAACAACTAACAGCTCCAATTGGCTGCGTGCTTGAAGAAGATTTAGCAGCGGCCGGAGGAAGTCTTGGAATCCCTTTTCCATCAAGCAGTTTGGCCTTCAGGGCACCGAGAATCCCATCTTCTTCCGCGCCCCTACTGCAAACTTCCTCAAATGAACAGGGCTGAATGTTGTCTGGACCACCAGAACGGCCGGAGTTGGATGCTGAAGGAGTCAATTCAAAGTTGGTACGCGCATTTTTTTCCGGGCAAGGCACGAGCTGCATCATCATATGCTCTTGCTGCATCTTCTGCGTTGTCAAACGTACCGAGCCAGAGCCTGACCTTCTGTAATGAATCTTTAATCTCAGCAGTCCATCTTCCAGACGGCCTTTGTCTAACTCCAACTAATCTGTGTTGTCCTCTTGATGATGACTTCCTTCTGCCCCGCAAACCTTCAACTGGCACCCCCATATCATATTGAACCGCACCAATTTCTATTGTTTTGTTCTTATAAGTACATCATGAAGAGGTATCTGCAGGTGTCCATGTCTGGACAAGCAAAAAGATTGCAAGGATGTCTGCATCATACATATTGGACTAAATGAGACATTAACATTGCAGGCCATGTTGTTTATAATGACAACATTAATAAAATATTTGCTATATTACAAGACTGGTTGCTTTAGTGGCCTAGAACAAATTTAATATACCACAGTCACAATTAATTTACAATTGCATTACTAATGCAAGCAAATGTCTTTATATGCTTGATTTCTTTTCGTCACTAGTATTGCCAATCTGTTGGTGATGAGGATAAGGTTGCTATCACGTTCCATTAAGATCATGGTGTCCAAATTCCATTACAGAACAAATTAAGGGAAATATCAGAAATGCTTCATATAAAAATTTGTCAATGTGAATCGGAATATAAAATCTAGAGCTTAAAGATAGATTGTATTAATGGAAGAAGCATGTGTGTGCGTGTGCGTTTATGTCTGTATATATACATATATGTATGTATATATATACTGCTAGTGCTTGGGAATGTAGGGAGAACTGATCACTGGATTGCTTTGCATGCTTCTTCTACTTATTCTTTCACTATTAAAAGAGCCTGGAAAGACTTGTGAAGGGTTTCTCGACGAGTTTCTTGGCGCAAAATAATATGGGCCAAGAAGCATGTGCCTCGCTCGACATAGTTTTATTCCATGGATTGCTTTGCTTAATTAGTTGGCAGTTGAAAAAAAGGCTGCTCAAATGGGGAGTATTTTTTTAAAAAAATAAATTATTGAGACTCGGTAATCAATGACCAGAATAGAGACATCCCAACTAGGTTAGCACCTCATTTACGATCTCTTCATACTGCATGCTCCCTATCTCAAATATTATTAAAAATCAAAATAAGAACTGCAAATGAGTTTGAGTACAGCCCAAAACAATAGGCATGGAACAAAAGAAATGCAAAAAAAAAAAAGGAATATCTAGGAAACCCAAAAATGCTCCCGTCCTTGGCCATCATACTCTATGGTGAAGCACAAAATGCTGGTGGTGTGAACCGCCATAGTTCCACCCTTCGCTGCAGTGCTTCTTTTGATAGTCTATCCGCAACACAATTGCTTCTCTGAATACATGTGAAATTACAAACTCCATATTTAGTCATTTTGTCTCATGATATCAAGATTAAACATAAGGAATGGATACATGTCAACCTTATATTGCTTAATGTGTTTTTTTTTATCCCAAGTAGATTGATATAACAAATGACATTGATAACCTCTTTATCAATTCATTTGAGTATGGATACATTCAACCAATTCTACTCATCAAGGCCTAAATATATTACTCTTCATAAGAGGAACAAATTCGTCACTATTACTACCACTCATCTACAAGATTTATGATATATTCAATCATAGCCTTTATTGTTACCCTGTTACGGATAACATTTGACTAAGTTAAAATATGTGATTTTCCATGTAGGAGTCGATAGTGAGTTTCAATCAGAGAACTCAAATATTACCACTACATGAAAGTTACTTGTGACATCAATCCATGAAGTACTTTCATAGCGGACCAGTCCAATACATGTTCTTCAACATATATCTATGTTCCAAGTGATATCCCATATCTATAATCAGTAAAAATTGATTATCCACTTACCAACATACTAACCTTAGTTTATTATTATTCTAATGATAACAATCAATTAGGGACATTTAGTATAATATTCTTTTTACCTTAAGGTTTTACTATCAATTCATACTTGATGACGTAAGGAATAATAAACTATTCATATAACATATTATTTCGTAGATATGAAATGAAATGTCTCTTTATTAAACAATAAATCAAATGATAATGTACATAAATGATTGAACTAGGACACAAAACTAATAGTTGACACTGATGTGATAGCGTAAGTGGGAAGACAATTCTTTTTTTCATTTTCCAAGTTGGTATACTTAATTTTTTTTTATTTTTTTATCAATGTAGGATAATTTTCAAAAGGTATATAGCAAAATAGCCAAGTTTAACGTAGAAATAAAATAACTCTACCTTTAATTTGTTTGAAGGCATCCAAAATAACATACAGTATAGACTGCAAATTATATAAATGGATCAAGAACTGACCTCTATTTATGTTAATCTCATGAACGAACCACGATCTTGTTAGGATGGGAATGCTTGATTGTTTTGTGGCCTAGATTTCACCAAGAGATCAATCTAATAAGAATGGTGGTGTGATGGAGAAGACAAAATCTTTAAAACCATGGTCTAATACTCTCCCCTCTTTATGATGTAGAAGACACGATTTTGCACCTTTTCGAAGGATATCCACGAAGCGTGAGAATGTATGTAGGGTTAATTTTATCCACGGTCACTCTAAATTTATGTTTGTTGTAGCATGATCACTAAATTCACATTTATTTCAGGAAAGTCATCGAAAATTGATTTTCATTCCCAAACAGTCCCTATGGCCAGATTTTAGAAATCATCATGCCAGAAAGAGGACTAGACATGCCACGTCACTCAAAAAATGCCAAGTGGATGATGACGTGAAAAACCAACCATAAACGATCCAAAAACTGACCTGAACCTAAACCCAACCGAACTCAAAATTTGGAAACCCCTAAACCCATTCAATCATCACAACAATTAAAACAAACCAAGAAAATAAAAACAAACTAAGATGAAAATCTTGTCACCCAAAGCCTCCCAAACCCACTCTCTCACTCTCCCCTATTTCTTAAACTTCTTCCTCTCTCTCTATCTCTCTCTCTCTCTCTCTTTATCTTTCTCTTTTTTTTTTTTGCTTTATAAGATAGAATTTGAAGATTGAGAATGCAATTTAGAAAATTGAGCATGAAGCATCGACTACAATATGTCTTTCTTCGTTGAATTGACTTCAGATTTGGATATCTCCATTCCTGTCGATCTAGAAGCCCATCACTTTCGCTCCTTCTTTCTCGCTCATTTCATCTTCTTCTTATCAAAATCTCTCTCTCTCTTCAATTTTGGTTAGGTTAGTTTCAGTGAAATATGTTTTGTTAATTAGGGTGAGGTGGGTCTACTGCATCTAGGTTAGGGATTTTTCATCATTTTGTCTTTTTAACTTTCTTATAATTTTTCTTTATATTCTCGAAATGGTTTTGTGAACTCACTTGTTGTTTGTATAAAGATTGCACTCAAAGTTGAATTTTGAGGTTACTCATGTAAATCTAAGAACCACTTATTGGATTGATGTATGCCAGGCAAGGTTTATTGATAATCAATCGAATTTACCAGTGCACTTTAAGAAACTAACTAAAAACTTACATCAATACTGCAAAAACTCGCAACATCTGGAATTTCATACTGCTACAAAAAGCGATACTTTTTCTTTACTCTTTGATCTTCATTCAAACCTCAAAAATAAAAATTTCCTAGAAAAAGTCAACAGCATGTGAACTTACAATATAACAGCAGAAGAAAATCATTTATGCAATACACTGATGGAATCAACGAGTAAATTGTTCCAGAGACAAAAATGAAGCAATAAGCAAAAAGTGAAAAAAAATGGGTATGGACTTTTTCCAATTTCAAGAATCAGAAAGTAAAACGGTGGTATTTGTATAAAGCCTCTTGAATGATTGAACCATTGGGGATTAGGTCTTTGAATCTGAATTTTTTTGGACTTCTAATGTTGGATGAGTCAAATTGCATGAATGTAGAGTTGGTTTTTGGATTTTTTTGGACTTTTAGGGTTGGGTTTCTGGTCGGTTCGGTTTTGGTTCCAACAAAATGAGACAGCTTCCACATGGCATTTTTTAAATGACATGGCATGCCTAGTCATCTTTTCAGCCTGTCAATTTCTAAAATTCGGCTATAGTGACCGTATGGGAATGAAAATTAGTTTTCGACGACTTTCCTAAAACAAATGTGAGTTTAGTGACCGTGTTGTAACAAACATAAATTTAGAGTAACCGTGGATAAAATTAAACATGCATGTATGGTCATGTTGTCGCATGCAACCAAATTAAAACCACACTCGACACACTAAACTGAAGTTAGCAATGAGTATGGGTCGATCCCAAGAAGAGCTTTCTAGACAATAATGTACGCAAACAACAACAGTAACAAATGGGGGGTTTTGATGACTGATAGAAATCACTAATTATGAAAGCAATTACTAAAAAAAAAAAGAAAGCAACAACAATTATAAGATGAAAACTCAATGTACGAAAGCCTTGGTCTTCAGTAACCATCACCATTGGAATTTCAGTTGATCATTGGCACAAAAAAGTATTCAGTTAACCATTCAAGTATTCGTTTCGGTAACTAATTTACCTGTCTTTCCTTATGATTAATTAAACAGAAACATGTATTCTAGCTAATACTTATTGCCTAACAACTCGGATACGATCTCAAATTTAATTAGACAATAGCAGTAAGATCAAGAAAGACAACAAACCAAGGCAGTTCACGTACGACACTGCATTTAATCCAGTTGAATGAATCTCCTAAGATTATGGTTCTAACGTAGTAACAATAATTCCTAGTTGTTACTTTAGTCGAATGAACCACACAATTACGGATGCAGTATTCAACTTAGCAGTAGACTGTAACAATTAATAAACTAATTGGTCATCTTAGTAATCAACTGATACAATCATAAAATTACAGCAGTGAAACATTCAATACTTGAATAAATCAATAGAAATCAATGAAAACAAGAAACCTCACAACTTTATTCCAATGTTTCAAGGTTACCTCCAACCAAGAGAAAGGTTTAGTGGATAAAATCCATTACAAAAGTCACGAAATTGGTGTTGTCCACGTTCTGGAAAATACCCAATCATAAAACATTCTTGGCTGTTGAAAACAAAAGAGGAGAAAAATGAAAAACTCTAAGTATCTCTAATATGTTCTATTTAAACGTAACAAACCCTAGAAGCCTATTTTTCTCTATCAAAAGCACGTGCCAACAGTCAGCCTAAGGGTCCCTAGATATATGCTAAATGGGTCTTTTAGTTTCCTTAAAACTCTGGCTTTGAAAATTAAAATTTGGAATTTTCGGCTTTGGGTTATTCAGATTAAATGTGGGCACGCTCATCTGCAGCAATCTATCCCTTAAACTTCTTTCCATATATCTCGCACGTTTCACCATAAAACTATCAAAAAATCCATCAAAATGCCAGAATTACTGTCTTGATAGAAAAATATAATAAAATACTTAAGATAGTGCAAATAAACCCACAATCATGGAGAATTAATATTAAAATATATGCAAATTAAACAGCACATCAATGTACTATACTGCTGGATTTCTTTCAACAAGAACCTCAAAACCACCCCAATTCGACGTTGCCTCTCCGTTTGTGCATCATTGTCATATGTTGTAGTTATTTGCCATTTTTTGACAATCCAATCACTATCTTGACACATGACCAATGAGTGTGTACTCCCTTCGATGTTTTCTTCAAGAAAAAGTTGGTGTTAATTGAAATTGTTGTCGCCAGAACCACCATTGTTTGCCACCACCAATCATTTTTCGTCGTCGCAAGAGGTGTTTCCTATCATGATTTTTTGGGCCTTTCATTCTTTCCATGTTGAATCAAATAGAGGTGGTTTCATTTGGTGGATTGCTTGGATCACTTGTTTTTTCATGATACATCATCATATCTAGAGTATCAGAGTGAGTTTAATATGGTGCTAGTTTATAGGAATTGTTTTGTATTTTGAATATCTATTTGAAATGTCTTCCATTGATCTATTACAGCTTGATTGGGCAAAGTTTCTTGATTTGAATCCTCCGGTTGTGAAATTGCATACATTTTCTTAAAAAAGAAAACATCTTGTGTACATGTGCATTGAAACTCCCATTTATTAGGTATATAATGTTGATGAAATGTTTGTATATTTTGTTTCCTGTAAAATACTCAACTATGATGAGATTGCATTTTTTATCATTCATATAACTCTATTTTTTCCCTTCTATTAGAAAACATATTTTTGTTCAAGTACGATAATAATATTAGTATATGACTTATGATTAGTATAAATTTTTTATCATATTTGAAAAAGATAATTTCAATAATATGACTTTCTTTTCAAGAATCAGGCAGAAGTTGAATTTATAATATTATGAATTCAAATTCATATTTCAAATGTGTTGAATCAAAGTTAGTTCACATGTGAAATCCTTCTAAATGTTGATGATTAACAAAATATGGAAGTTGTTAAGAGATGTGCATTTAAGAAGTAAGTTACACATGCAATTTACTACAAATTTTGGACTTGAGCACTTAAATACACTTAAACATGCCATTCCCTAAGTCAATGAAGTAAAGATTGTTGAGTCATTTATGACCAACATGAAAATTTCTCTTAGGTTTTGATGTGAAACAAAACAATTGAAACAGTTAAGCAAAGCACGATGAACAATCCCTACACACGTTGATCTACTATCTAAGTGCACTTATAGAGTCCTGAGCTATACTGGAAAATTCAAGGATGAAACATATGCAAGTAGAAGACAATCAAAGTGCATAGACCAGAAGCAATGCACATAGAGCAGAAACGTACTAAGATGATGTGAAGCTACTAAGCATGTAAAAGACTGTTAAACGCACGTAGATGCTTTGTATCAGAAGACAGAAAGTTCCACTATATCTTTAAGCACGTTAAAGGAGTTGAAAGCATGTAGACAAAATGCGGAGCATTTTGGTCTAAATAAAGCATACATCTATGCACGTAGAAAACTATTCTAAGCACGTAGACGGGATTCTAATCCATGATAATGAAACTTGAAGGGATTTCACAGATCAAGGTTGAGGCACGTTTTAAGCTCTTTCAACACATGTTGATGAGTAAAGGTGACGTCTTTGAAGAATGCTTACAGCACACGTAGTAAAAAGTCAAAGCACGTAGACGAGGCCAAGTTCAAATATTGACAAATTTGTTATATGTCCTTAGGCATTTGAATTTGAATATTCTTTAACATGTTGACATTAGATATCAAAGGTGTGATCTTGGAAAATTGACAATGCACGTTTAAGGCTTTAACAACACACATAGAAAGCATGATTTAAGTACGTAGAAGAGGTCTTAAGCACATAGATGCCTTATGTTGCAAAACAGTGGGTATTAGAGTCCATGCAATGCACACAGATGAGGAGCAATGTACGTTGAGCTTTAATGGGTCTAACAATCTATGCATGTAGATGGTGATGATATCATTAAAATTAGAATTTTTGCATCCTCTCAAAACGGCTACATTGGTACTTACAACAACTACTTTTCTAAGAATGCCTATAAATAAAGGATGTCAGAGAGAGAGAGAGAGAGAGAGAGAGAGAGAGAAGGTAAAGAATTGTTTGAAAGAGAGTGCCAAAGCTTTGTCTATTTGCTATTTGATTTTCTCTCTCCTAGAGTTCTTAAGTTTTGCATACCAACTAAGCTCTAATTTGCAATTTAGTTATCAAGTTGGTGTGAGAAATAGTTATTCAATTTGGAAATCCACTCGTAATGAAGATTAGGTGTTAAGTTTGAGGGTAGTATAGGTTTTCTTACATAGCCTTAGAAAAGCAAGAGTGTGTTTAGTTTTATTGTTTTGTCCAAAAAACAAGGAGCAAAATGTTGTCTTGCAAACCTAAAAAACAAGAGATAATAAAGGATTTCCTCTGCCCAAAAGAGAGGTGTTGAATAGTGGATTCAAAATTCTCTAGTGAGTTAGAAGAGTGAACGTAGGTCAACGAGGACTGAACCACTATAAATTGCGGATTTGCTTCTTCTATCCTTATATCTCTTTTAATTACTTTATATTTGTGTATTGGATTATTGTTGTTCTCGAAGCTTTCAAAAGAATTTTGTTGTTTTAAGCAAAAAGTTTTTAAATTTTTATTTACAATTCAATTCAACACCCCCTGGTTACCACATTCGACCAACAAAGATGATGAACTTCAAGCACTCAAAAGCAAGTTGCATATTAAGGGGAAATTTAAGCACGTAAAATGATTTACCGCTCACATAAATGTTAGATTATGTGCATAACAACCTTTGAGGAAAGATGCAAATCTAGGCAGAAGAAACCAAGTTTGATGCAGAGCAACAATTGAACACATATCTATGGGTTTACGCACGCAAGGTTGGAATTGCGTACACAAATTTGACTAAAGCACACAACTGAAGAATTATGGAGAAAAGTAGTGCTTTCTGGAAAAATATTCAATAAAAAACATCTTTTCATCCAAAAATTATTGAATCAATAAATTTACATTTTATCGGAGTGAAAATACATAACTAGTGCATAAAAATTCTACTATTAGCTTATTTACTAATGCCTACATTGAGAATAATACAATAAATGAAGAAATGATTCACTAAAAACAAGAAAAGAGAGCTATACAGCAACATGGACACAAATACAGCAACGTGATCAGTGTTTTCACTGACAATATCATTAGCAAGATGTTGAGGAATATGTGAAGAAATGTGGTGGCTAAAAAAATGGTGAAGTTTCAAGTGAAGCAATTCGGGTCGTGCAAGTTGGGTTAGAGCGTTTTAGGTTCTTCCTACCTTCTGGCCCTCATTCGCATCTTCTGAGGTCTATCACCACATTCGAAATATGATGTGCCTTGCTTCGAAATAGAAGGAAGTTTCTAATAATGGGGTATTGGATTATGATTTTTAAAAATTCTTTAAAAGTAAGAGTGTCAAATTGGGTTGGCGGGTCGTGTTCACATCGTGTCGACCTACTCTAGTGACATGATTAAGGTCAACACGAACATGACCCGTTTATTAAACGGGTTGATATGACACGATTATTAATCAGGTTGATACGACACGATACGACATGAGCACCCATTTAATTAAATGGGTCGTGTTTTTGTTTAAAGTTTGACAACCCGCAAACCCATTTAACCCGTAAAATAATTACACACAACACATTTAACCAGTTTATGAATAATTTAATCCATTTAACCCGTTTATGACTCATTTAACCTATTTAACATTTTAAAACAATTCAAATTAAAAAGCAATTAAAATTAACACAAAAAAATCCAAATAAAATGTTCAAAGTTCATACTTAAATAAATATCCAAAAATACAAAGTTCATACATATTTTGCATAATTTAATTACATATATTATATATATTATATTAAACGGGTTCGCAGGTTGATACGACACAACCCATTTAGTTCGTGTCATAAACCGGTTGACCCGTTTATGACATGAACAAGTTTAAAACCAACCCTAACCCGCTAATTTTGCATGTTACGCGTGTCGTTACCTATTTTGACACCTTTATTTAAAAGTTTGAGTGTATTGAATTATAATTTTTACAAACTTAAAAAAAAATCTACAAAAATTAGGGGTATTCAAATAAGACTTTTAAAAAGTCTATAAAAGTATACTCATATTAAAAAAGTCATGATTTTTATAAATAATAACTTTTACATACTTTAAATGACATCTTTTAAGTTTTTATAAATAAAAAGACTACACAATTCTCTTTCACTTTAACTCAAGATTTTCAATGACTTTTGCTACTTTATTTTTTTTTTAATGTTCATGCAAGTAACAAATTATATTTTCTAAAATATTTATCAATTGTATTTGTTTTTATGTTAGTTTTTATTAAAGAAGAATGGATTAACTATAAAACTATTTTTTATAACTTTTTAATAATCATTTACACATAGATTTATTGTCTTTCTTCATGTCATTATATTTACATATCTTAAATATAAATAGCAATCATGAAGTGTAAAAGATTTATTTTATGTGTAAAAGAAAATTCTATTAGTTTAAAACAACTGTAAAGCATTTTTTTAATAATGACAAAGTAAAAATTTTAATTGTTATAAAAGTCTTTTAAAATAAAGTCTATAAAAGTTATTGACAAATTTATAAATTTTATAAAAGTCTTTTAAAAGAAAGTCTATAAAAGTCATTGACAAATTATAAACTCTGCAAAATTCTTTTAAAATAAAGTCTATGAAAGTCATTGACAAATTTATAAACTCTACAAAAGTCATTAAAATCTATGAAGTCTATAAAAGTCATTCACTTAAAAATAGTCTACAAAAGTCATTAAAAATCATAATTCAATACACCTCCTAATTTTTAGAAAAGTGTATCTTTGCTTCAAAAGTAAGGTGAAAACAACAATTAGTTTATGTAATACCCCGGATAATTTTTATAATTATTTTGGGATAAGTATATTTGGAGTAATTATTTTGAATAATTATTGGTGGATAATTAGTTTTGGGAATAATTATTTTTGGATAATTATTTGTGGAATAATTATTTTTGGATAA
>CAODLS010669128.1:0-11896 GCA_948243855.1 Flueggea neowawraea | reverse complement strand
TGGCCACATCAATACAAGAAGGGTGTGTGCCGAATTCCTTCTCAAATTGGGAGCCAAATCCCTTTCCTTGTCATACAAGGATTCGGCCTACACTCCTAAAAAATAGGAGGGGGAAATTTGGCTACCACCCTAATTTGGAGTGTGTGTCGAATTTCCTATGTCCCTTTTAGGGTTTTATTCTCCTTGTCATACAAGAATAAAATCTCCTAAAAAATAGGAGTATGGCCGAATTTCACAATAGGGTTTATTAATGTTATTGGTCTTTTAATTACATGATACATTATCACTACGTTAAACACTCCTTAATTAATCTACATGGGCCCAAATTATGTCACACATAATTTATACCCAAAAACATTATAAGAAGTAAATAACATTAAAATCCCATTACATTAATGGATAATATCTCATATTATATTTATGATCTAAATCATAAAACCCTAAATTATTAATGATTAATCAAATTAATCATACTAATAATTTAATTACCATGAGAGAGAATATTTGTGAACCAATCCAAATCGTTCTTGTGTGTGACCCAATAGGCCTACTTGAAATTGGCAATGAACCTCGTCCCAAACACTTGGCCGCAAAGTCAATAAGCGGTATCTAGTAATACATTATGGTAACCCAAAATCGAGTGGAGTCGGTGATCTGAGTTAACCTTTCACAGTTTGATATTTCCTTTTGTCTCACGATATCTATATTAAGCATAGGCATGGTGACATGTCAACCTTATATACTTAATGTGTTTCTTGATCCCAAATAGATTGATATACAAATGGCATTGATAAACCCTTTTATCAATTCATTTGAGTATGCATACATTCCATCCATCCTACTCATCAAGTGGCTTAAAGATATCACTCTTCATAAGAGGAACAAATCCATCACTCTCACTATCACTCCTCTACAAGATTCATGACGTATCCAATCATAGCTTTTATTGTTACCCTGTTACGAATAACGTTTGACTAAGTCAAAACATGTGATTCCTCATGTAGGAGTCGATAGTGAGCTTCAGTCAGAGGACTCAAACATCACCACTGTATGAAAGCTACTAGTGACATTGATCCATAAAGTGCTTTCATAGCGGGCCAGTTTAATACATGTTCCCTAACATGTATCTATGTTCTAAGTGATATCTCATATCCATAATCAGTAAAACGTGATTATCCTCTTAGCAACATACTAACCTTGGCTTGTCATTATTCCCATGATAACAATCGATTAGAGACCTTTTAGAATAGTATTCTTTTAACCTTATGGTTTTACTATCAAGTCACACTCGATGAAATAAGGAAGAATAAACTATTTAAGGAAGTTTTCATTGTCATAAACAATATAATATTTTATATATATGAAATAAAATACTTCTTTATTAAATAATAAATGTAATGACAATGTATATCAATGATTGGACTAGGGCACAAAACTAATAGATAGTGAGTTTCAGTCAGAGGACCTAAGCATCACCACTGTATAAAAGCTACTTGCGACATTGATCCATAAAATGCTTTCATAGCGGGCCAGTCCAATACACGTTCCCTAACATGTATCTATGTTCTAAGTGATATCTCATATCCATAATCAGTAAAATGTGATTATCCTCTTAGCAACATATTAACATTGACTTGTTATCATTCTCATGATAACAATCGATTAAGGACATTTAGAATAGTATTCATTTTACCTTATAGTTTCACTATCAAGTCACACTCGATGACATAAGGAAGAATAAACTATTCATGGAAATTTTATCGTCATAAAACAATATATATTTCATAGATATGAAATGAAATGCCTTTTTATTAAATAATAAATGTAATGATAATGTATATCAATGATTGGACTATAGCACAAAACTAACAGTCCGAGCGTCATTGTGTGCACTTCCTTGAACTCTGACATGTTCTTTGAATTTCTCTGTAGCCTTCTTCCAATTTCATAATCCCTTTTTTTATAAACACCTCATCTCCAAATTTTTTGCCTTTATCCCCTCTAAAAAGATAACACCAAAAGCAAAATGAAGCATCTTTGAAAACACTATATTCCAAACATTCCAATTCTTGCACCAATTATCTTGGAAAGACCTCCATTTATTCCCAAATTGGCTCCACGAAAAATCATTTGAAAATGGTTGACAAGGACCTTTGAGCACATATCTTCTCTTGACTTCATCTCTAATCCGAGGATTAAAGTTATTGATAAGTTTACGCAATGCCGGATCACTAATAATATTCTCCTCACATAACTCCACGATCTCCATTCTAGCTCTTTTTTCAATTATTTCACCAACATTTCCATCTTTATTTTGAGTCTCATTAGGATTATTTGAAGGCCCACCACTTAAGATTAACGGCCTCTTAGTTTGTATAATAAACTTTTCCATGTTCCTAGTCATAAATAAAAAAAATTCAAACAAATTCAATTATTCAACAATTAATATAATCAAATTCAATTAATTCAATTCAATCAAATTCAATTGAAACAATACAAATATATCTCAAGAATCATTCAATTAACAAACAACAACAAGTCAACAACAATTCATTATCATCAAATTCAATTTCAATCCCTAAAAATTCACTTCAACTTAAACTCCTAAAAAAAGAGATTTTCCAGTTCAAAAAAAAAGAAAAAAAAGAAAGAGATTGTTCTGTCATCAACTTACCTTCTCCGACGATGGCAACGAACGTGCCTTGGTGTGGTGACCGGAGGCGGCGGTCTTCTCCAGTTCTCTCACTTTCGTTTTTCTCTCTCGAAGTCAATGCTTGTTTTGCAAGCTTGGTCTGTTGGTTGCCTTGCTTCTGTTCTGTTACTTGTGCCCCATTTTGATTTTTAAACTTGGGCCCTGAAACATCGTTGTTTCAGGCCCCAGTTTTTTTTTTCAAACACTGGGGACCCAAACGACAAGTCGTTTTGGATCAAAACAACTTGTCATTTAGGTCCTCAGTTTTTTTTTTAAAAAACCCCTGGGTGCTTGAAACGGTGTCATTTTAAGCCCCAGGCTTGAAAAAAACCCCAACTCTTCATCTTCAACCTCATTTTCTCTTCCTCACCTCTGCGTCCGTCCCTGATGCTATGAGGTTCAATTGAAAAAGAGGCAACACAATTGTGTGGATATTTTCGGGATTTCAATGAGTGCAGGATTTTAGACATGGCAACGGTTTGAACCACAGGTTCTGGTTCATGAGCTGGCAATTCCGGTTCAAGGATGGGTTACATGTTCCAGTTCTGATTTGGTTCACAGTTTTGGTTCAACGATTCAAATGATTTTTTAAAATATAAATTAATAAAATAATGTTAATAATATAAATTTAAATATAAAAATTGCCTATTTAACTTTAAATAAGAAAAATACAAGTGAAAATTCAAGAAATATAAGTGATAATTTAATTGACATATACTTGAAGTAAATAATAAAAGTAATTAAATTTTGAAAATGGAAATAAAAGGAAAAAATAAAAAAACGCTTAGACTTAATTAAATTAAGTTGCCTAAGTATCCTCTCGGAAGTTTAAAGGAATCAAAGCCCACATAATTCTCTTACTTTTATACCTCACTTACCTAATTGTCGTCATTGGAGTCAGTAGATGTCGTTGTCGAACCATTGTTAAGCCATTCGTTCGATGATGATGGATGTATAAGCTCATATTGAGTTCGTAGGTCGGCTCCTTCCCAATCATTAAGACAAATTTGAGCTTCCAATGATTCAAGACCAAATCTTGATCGTCTTTCATCTAAAATGTTGCATCCATTACTAAATATTTGTTCAACTGCTGCACTTGAGGCTGTAACTACAAGAAGTTGTTTTGCAATAATCGACAAAGTAGGAAATGTTGGCCTATGTCTTTTCTAGCACTCCAAAATTGGAAAAAGTTGGACTCTGATAGTAAAACCATAAGGTAAATAGAATACTATTCTAAAAGTCCCTAATCGATTGTTATCATGGGAATGATGATAAGTCAATGTTAGTATGTTACTAAGAGGATAATTACGTTTTACTGATTATGGATATGGGATATCACTTAGAACATATATACATGTTAGGGAATATGTATTGGACTGGCCCGCTATGAAAACACTTCATGGATCAATGTCACAAGTAGCTTTCATACAGTGGTGATGTTTGAGTCCTCTGACTGAAACTCACTATCGACTCCTACACGAGGAATCATATTTTTTGACTTAGTGAAATATTATCCGTAATAGGGTAACAATAAAAGCTATGATTGGATATGTCATGAATCTTGTAGAAGATTGATATTGAGAGTGATGGATTTGTTCCTCTTATGAAGGGTGATATCTTTAGGCCACTTGATGAGTAGGTTGATGGAATTATGCATACTCAAATGAATTAACAAAATGGTTTGTCAATGTCATTTTTATATCAATATACTTGGGATCAAGAAACGCATTAAGCAATATAAGGTTGACATGTGACCATATCTTATGCTTAATATAGCTATCGTGAGACAAAAGGACTAAATATCAAACTGTGAAAGGTTAACTCGGCTCACCGATGCCATTCAATTTGGATTGCCATAATGCATTACTGGATACCGCTTATGGACCTTAGACCCAAATGTTTGGGATGAGTCCCATTGCCAATTTCGAGTGGGCGTATTGGGTCACATACTAAAACGAATTGGATTGGATTACAAATGTTCTATCATTTGGTAAATAAATTATTAGGATAATTAATTTGATTAATTATTAATAATTCAGGATTTTATAATTTATATCTTATTTATGATATAATATATAATCCATTAATATAATGGGCTTTTAATTTAATTAACTTATGAATATTTTTTTTGGTTTATTTATGTGTGACATAAATTAGGCCTATAGATATTAATAATAGAGTGATTTATTTAATGACAATGTTTCATGTAATCAAAAGCCCAATGACATAGTAAAACCCTAGTGTAAATTCAGCTAGCACTCTTATTTTTTAGGAGGTTTTATTCTTATGTGAAAAGAAGAGGCAAACCCTAATTTGACTAGGAGGAAATTCGACCCTCTCTCTCCTAAACAATGGGGCCGAATTCTTGCTTGAACAAGAAAGAAAATTCGGCCTCTCTTCATTGAGAAGGAAGAGTTGAATCCTTGTGTGACAAGGAAAGGGATTATGACACCAATTTGAGAAGGAATTTGGCACACACACTCTCCTAAATTGGTGTGGCCGAATTCTTCTTGAACAAGGAAGGGTTGTTGCCAACCCTAGTGCACCTATTTAGGTTTTTTCATATGCCTATAAATAGGAGCACACCCTAGTCTTGTTTCTCATGGCATTTGCAAAGCCGAATTTGTTAGTTTCACAAACAAAGAGAGAAAATTATCTGCGAGAATTAGAATAGTGATTTTAAGTGCTAATACACATCATCCATCCAAAGAAGTTCGTTCATGTAGATACCATTGGTCACGTTCGCGCAAAGGTAACATGGTTGAAAGGGTTTCGAGTATATACTAAAAGCTACATCAACACTCCATTCATTCATTCATTAATCGAGCTTCGGTTTTCAAGGTAAGAGTACTAACCCTAATCGTGTATGTTGATGTACATGGATTCTTGGTGGAATTCTAGGATAATTTTTTTTGTTATTTTCGTTGCGTTATCCTTATATTAATGTCATATTTTAGTTACGAATTCCAACACCTGCACCATCACCAAAATCAAAAATTGTTGTTAGACATGCTTTGAGCTCCGAATGAGAGCTTGATCCTCTAAGTTACTTCCTCCTCTCTAATACAAATTTGTTACCCCGTTTAATTTGTTGAGAAGAGGAAGTTGGTGTCGTAGATAAAGTTATTTCGTCACTAGTGGGATTAGCAACATATCTTTCATACAATTCATTACACAAATATCTAATCTTAGAAATTATTACCACTATGAGCCATGGTCATATGACCGTTACTCACCACTGTTGGGTTGTTGCCAATGGTCCAATTTTTTTTGTTCAACCGACGGTTAACCGATCGGATCAAATCGGCGACTAAACGCTAGTTCAACGGCTTTTAAGTGTATTGAACTGGAACCAAACTAGTTTGGGAAGTTCAAGTTCTGGTTTTTAGCTTGTTCCGAGCTGGTCGAATTCGGTTCCTATTTTCTTTGGTTTAGTTTTGGTCAAGGTCGACGAGCCGGTTCGGGTTTGCCATGTCTATAGGAGATTGCTTAAGACTTGCCATGCCAGTTGTCCGTGGGCAAACAAACACCTTTTCTACCATGAAATGCATCTGCTAACAATGTCAAATTTCTTGATCTGTAATAAATAAACACTTGCAAAATTGGAGAGTTGTGGTTTAATTGGTATGACAAACTACTAAATACGCCTAAGAAAAGAAGCAACAAGTCCTATCTATAGCTAAATTTTAAATAAAATTAGTATCCAACAGTTAATACCGATTAAATTACCTTAGTTTGGAAAAGAAAAGTAAAAATTGAATTGGATGAAAGAGAGTGTGTATTTAATTTGAAAATGAGAGCATATTGTATTAAAATGGTAATCATGAAAAATTGGTGGGGCATCACGATCTTGGAAAGGATTCTTGTCAACAACTGCTTTTAGGATAAATAATGTGAGTCAAATTTTATTCTCTTAGGTTAGGAATCGACATGACACGTTCATCGCATTAAAAGGGAAATGGTACGTTGAACACTCAAATGGATAGTTATCCTTTGTTTATCTCTACAGCAACTGTACTAATGGCAAATAGAAACCATAGTACTACTTTTATGAGATTAATAGCAGCACTATATTGTCTTTCCCAAACTTTTTTTTCAGCACAAATTGAATTGTCAGAAAAAAATGTTAAAAAGCATTTTTGCATATTCTTACTCGCAACGAAAGTAAATAAAATGCAGATGCGACTCCTGTGAAATGGTGTTTATCCAATGTGAGAGGATAAATGTCATTTTAGTGATTGGTTCTACTCTAATCCACAAACTAGTTGTCTTAATAGAGCATACCCAATAGACTTAAGCTTATTCCTCAAAATATAATATTTTATCTAATTATTTATCTCAAATTTTGAACCCAATTTAACTTTTAATCTAACTCATTTTTCAATATTTTACTAATAAAATAACTAACAATTTTAACAAATCTATAATTTTTCTTCAAATTTCAGGAGTTATTATTCACTCTTTAATACTATTCATCTACTTTATTAATAAAATATTTATTTTTTAATATTATCTCTCTCTAATACACAAATTTTAAGAAAAACTAACATACAAATAAGAATAAAATAATATATTTTGACTCTCAATTTTGGAGAGACTGTTGGTGATGCTCTTATGGGATGGCATCAGGGATCACGATAGCTAGAGTATGAGTACAATATACATCAAATCCTTTTCGTAATCTTAACTCATACCTAAATATATGCACTCGATCTATACGCTCATAGGGGTAACAAATAATCAATACCTTTACCGTACCAGCAGAGTATCGACTAATTAGCAGAGTATTTGTTTATCTGCTGTAATTTATTAAATTAACATGAAAATATAACATGAAAAAAATTTAAGATATTATTTATAAAAATACAATAAAACACCATAAATATAAATTATAATACATGATAAAAAAGACTATATAATTCATCTACTCTCCACTCAAAATATGAGTTGGTCTGTCAATGAGTAATGTGTATTGATCCTCAAACATAAGTTATATATGTGACAAGTTATATATAAATATGATTGTAATTGCTGATATACAAAGAGTCTTATTGCTATTGAGATTGTGAGATGTGTGAATTATCTTTTGATAAGTTGCCACAAGCGGAAGGTGGAATAGAGAACAACCGAAACTTATCTGCAAAATTCTGAAACTGTATAGATAGCAACAGTTTTGTAAGCACATCAACAAGCTGGTCAGTAGAAGAAGTTACACCAACCTTGATTTCCTTATTATTTGTGGATATTTGTAATATGATCACTCATTGGCCTGGTCAACACCAAGCTCTTGTGATTCATATTAGGCAGCTTTTGATGATCTACGAATTCCATGCTACATCATGTTTCTAGGAATAGGAATTGTTGTGTGGATTGGATTGCCAAGAATGACCTCTCACAATCCTTTGGTGTTTATGATTTTGTTCAATTTTTGAACCATTTACTTTGTTTATTGTACTTTGATAAGCTTAACTCTTGTAGCTACAGTTTTCCTCTGTCACAAGTGATGACTCTCAATAATATGAAATGACGTACTACCCTCTTTCATTAAAAAAACAATCTGACCTCTAATGAAATGATAGTCAACTTCAACATGTTGGTTGCGGGCCCAAAAGGCTGGATTGTTTGACAAAAACACTGTACCTAAATTGTCACACCCGATGTGTAAATGACAAGGAAACCGAATGTCACGACTCGAGATCGAACCATGACCAGCGTACGAGACGAACCAAACTGAACCGAGGCCCAGTCTATCCCGCACTAGCCTCGAAAAATCAAAACATCTACCCAAATTCTTATACCAAATAACTATTCAACAAACAATAAATAAAAAGATTTCATTTTATGAACATAATTTCAATGATAATACTACTAAGTGAATAAAACATAAGCTAAATTATTAAGAAAATACTTATAAGTAAGTCTAATTAATTAAAATATTCATATGCAAGTATAGATTCACAAGTAATTTCGATATGGAGCATTTACTGAGCTGACATTTAGGGCCCGAACAAAATGGCACACACTGCCGAACTGGATGCCTCACTGAGCGTCGAAAATCAGATGGAACAAATGCTAAAAAACCTAAAATTTTAAGGAAGGGGCGAGTAAAACAAAGTTAGGGACAACACTCTAGAGTGCCTCCAGGGCCTTATATAAAAAGTTTTGAAAACATTTTCAGAACAAATACCACATGCACGTATATACTTATAAATACCAATATACACGCAGATACATACTAATATTATTTCGAAAACATTTCTAGAAAACATTTTAAGACAAAGCAGACAGCATGCATTCGAGCATAATAATTATTAGAAGATATTATATTATTATAACAGAGATTCATATAAATATCAAATTACAGATGATATGCAAATAAATAATTACTAAGTATACAAAGGTCAAAACATATTATGCTATCATTGATCATACGCCAATAATATACTAAAATTGTGCTAGATGAGATCATAGACAAAGTAGCAACCTTAAGAACCCAAACATTACTCTGCTCAAAAGGGTCAAATAGTTGACAACCTTAGGGGCCCAAACAGTACCCGTACCCTAAGGGTCTCAAAGTTGAACCAAACAGACACTGATCATAAGAGTATATCCGATAGCATTGCAGTCCATAGGCTCCAACAGTATATACTCTGCTAAACCAAAACAAAAATATATTATAAGGTTATGATTAATAATACAAACCCAATAATACAAAGATCAAACATATCAAGTATTTATTTAAAGCATACTAGATAATGATCGTAATAAATATCAGATACAGGACCAAAAATAGAAAGAAATAGAATCAGACAGAACCATAAATATGGACTATGCCACCAGACATAAATCACATGTGTATGTGCATTACACACTGGTCACCATTTTACCTTAGCAACTAGGGCCTTAACTGAGCATTGGTATACCATGTTGGAGAATTTTTGGTCTAGGGAGTGGATAGCGAAAGCGACTAGAAATGAGAGAGAGAAATCAACACCAAGAATTTATAGTGGTTCAACCAACCTTGCCTACCTCTACTACCTAAGTCTCACCACTTAGGATTTTCACTATAATGGTGATTGATTACGGCTCAATCTAACAAAGCAAATACACGAGGTTGATTCCTACTCAACACCTCTGAGGCCTACACAATGTTGTTTTCCTTAGGTTTACAACAAATCTCTGCAATGTTGTTTTCTATAGGCTTACAACAAACCTTTCTCACACTCTCAAAGTGTATATAAACTATTTATAGCAGATTGAAGCTCTCTGCTAGAGTTGGATATTTGAGTTTGATGCTTGAACTTTGGATATCTAGCTTGATTGGTTGTTTTTCTTGGTTGGAATTGATAGGAAATTTGGAACAATGAGTTCTGAGGTTGTTCAACACGTTTATGCCCTTCTCTTGATGTATTTATGACATTCTCATGCCATATGACCATTGCTTTGAAGATTATATCCGTTGGAGTGCATTTAATGCTTCTGCAACTTTCTGTGACTCAGCTAACGTACGTTGCCATTACAAGACGTACGTTGATCATGCTGCATTTCCAGATAACGTGCGTTGTAATACTCATGACGTACGTTAATCATGTCGACTTCCCAGATAACATACGTTGCATTCATCTACGTACGTTGTGAATTCTTCTACATGCATTGTTCATGTATAACGTACATTGTTGTTGATCTGAAATGATCCAGTAGCCTCTGTTTTCTGCCCGAGCCAGGTCTACGTACATTGTTGTTTGACAACGTATGTTGTGGATTCCTCTGCGTACGTTGCACATTTATAACATGCGTTGATCAACATGCAGTGGCTTGTTTTGCAATTCCGAGCTCTCCAATGTGTCCCACTTCAAGTCAAACATTTTGCTCATCATAAAAAATTCTTGTACATCATCAAAACACATAAGGAACTTATTGTTGATTACCCATGATCCAACATACCAAATGCTACGTTTACCCGCGTAGCATAGGTGTTTCGAGTCAGAATATTTAAACAAATGAGCATGCCAGAACATGTGAATTATACAGAGGGTATCACTGATCATATGATACAGAATAATTTTATATAAGTATTTCCAGAAAAAAAAGATATGCAGAAGCAGACATAATAATTAACATAATGCAAATAGTTTCAAAGTATAGGCATAATCAATACACAACAACATATGTATTCAGAGTGTAGGTTCACCTAACAAAAATATTTTAAGCAAATGAGCAATTGAAATAGACAGATAATCACTGATCATATCTTATCATACTAAATACTGCTTTATATAATAATACAAATAAGATAAATAGATTCAGAAGTTGGATATACAAGAGCAGACATGCATGCAGAATTGTTAGATATTTACAAACATATATTCATTTTCAAGCAGACTATTCATTACCAAAATGTATATTACAATCAATATAGACTATTTATTACAGAGAATATGATATGTTTAGACATCCATTTCTTATCACAAATGTTTTCACATAAGCCAGATTTTTAAATTATACAAACTATTAATTAGTCTAGATTACAAATATAAGCCAAACACAATGATATCCGATAAGCTCACCTATCGATTGTAGTATGCGGACTTGAGTACT
Source organism: Flueggea neowawraea (assembly GCA_948243855.1). Classification (NCBI taxonomy): domain Eukaryota; kingdom Viridiplantae; phylum Streptophyta; class Magnoliopsida; order Malpighiales; family Phyllanthaceae; genus Flueggea; species Flueggea neowawraea. The sequence continues at coordinate 606 of CAODLS010669128.1, read as the reverse complement.
GAGTGTTGTATCTCACAGAGACTAAGAGTACTAGTAATGACTCTCTCTCTATTATCTGGCCTACAAAGTAAATGGATTTCAATAAATGCTAAAAGAAATGGAGACATGCCAACACACAACACAACAACACAAAGAGAGTTTAGGAACTGAGCAATCAAGGGTAACAGTAGCATCCAGATGTTGAATATGATGGTCATGTTAGGTCACTAAGGATTAGGCCTATGCCTACTTAGGATTAGATCAAGTGGGAGATTTTTAGTGTATGCCCAAATCCCAAGACATTGTATTTCAGTTAGTTTATAATATAAAATAATAATTTGTTCTTTTATTTTCTTGTGCAAATAAATTAACAAAGTATCCATGAATAGTTATGGGTTCATGATGCAAGTGTGGTGACTTGACAGTAAAACCTGAACGTTTACAAATACTATTCAAAATATCCCTAGTCGATTATTATTTTGGGAACGATAATAAACTAAGACTAGTATGTTCCTTGAGAGATGGTGGAGTTTTACCGATCATAGGACATGGGATGTCGATCAAGGACATAGTACTTGTTAAGAATAGTGTATGGATAGATCCACTTAAATGAGTTCACTACATGGT
>CAODLS010669092.1:0-16225 GCA_948243855.1 Flueggea neowawraea | reverse complement strand
TTATAGGCTCCATCATTACCCGCTGCACATACAACTAAAATGCCTCTCTCGATTTCTGACAGTGATGCTATGGCTATAACATCATTGAAGTAAGGGGTTTGGTCAAAGCCTAGAGATATTGACAAGATATCAACACCATCCGCAATTGCTTTATCCATGCCAGCAAGCACATCAGTTGCAGCACTCTCAAATGTCTGTTTCAAAGAGAACCTTGTACATTGAAACATGTGCACGTGGTGCTACTCCTCTGGCAGTTCCTCTTGCTTATCCGAAGTGACTAACGCCAGGAACATAGTTGCCTGCAGCTGTGGATGATGTATGAGTCCCATGACCAAAGTAATCTCTAGCAGAATCATAGTCATACTTGGTGGAAATGTTTCTGCCTGCAGCAACGAGACCTTTGCTGAAAGACTGAGCTCCAACAAGCTTCCTATTGCAATTGGATGGGCTAAATGCAGTGCCATTCTCACATTGTCCTTTCCATCTCTGTGGTACTGGTGGCATGCCTTTATCACTGAAACTTTCACTGTCTGGCCAAATTCCTGTGTCAATGACTCCGATGATCACGCCTTCACCATATGATGCAGTTGGCCATATCCCTGACTTGGCTTGTAAACCAAGAAACTTGGGGCTGTGGGTGCTGAATAGCTTTCCAAAGGACTCTTGATATGTGCCAACATGAGCCGGAGATTTTTCAATTTCAGCCAACTGAGAGGCGGTGAGTCTGGCACTAAACCCATGCATGACATTATTGTACGAGTATAAAATCATTTCCTCCTCAACAGGTTTTGGCAATGACTTGAGGATGGAGTGGTGCCAAGACTGGTGGGTAGAGAAAGTGGCAGGTTTGTGAGAATGATCCATATGAATGATATATGTTTGATATTGTTCATCTTGTAATGCTGCATTGTTGATCTCAAATAGCAATAAGAGTAAACAAAGAATTGCTTGTTTTGAAACGAAGTACGTAAAACTCATTGCCTGATGCACATTTGAGTTTATCTGCTGGTGAGGATGTAGCTTGGAGAATTTAGTGTCACAAAGTAGTGTAGCTGACTATGCTAGCTGTTGAAGTGACCTTTAAGAGTGAAATTATGTCTTAGAATAAACTGTGTTGAGAGACAAATACTTAATTTAGGGTTTGCACACATAGATATATAATCAGGGGATGCCAATGTTGGAATTCTGAGACATCCATAACAAAAGACAGGAAGGTCTTGCCTGAAACAGAGGAAACAAATATCACCTTTTGAATCTCATAAAGAATATACCTGCTGGCTAAGGACAACACAATCTAAGTGGACAAGGCCGGCTGCTACTGAAGGAATATATTGGTGGAAATGGCCAACAAATTAGCAAAGACCAAACAGAAATTGATAGGAAATGACCAGGTCGTTTGCAGAGTTTCCAAATAGTTTCCTGAAAGCATCTGTCGTCTACAATTTCCCACCCTTTTTTTTTGTGCTGCTACCTTCTCCTACCAGGTCAGTTCTTCAGTTTTATGCTTGCAATTTTTTTTTCTTCCTTATGACGTATCTATCAAACATGGTTATCATAGAGTTTAGCTTCTAGTCAAAACAAAACCAGAAGAACAATTGTTTAATGGCATATTTGTATATTAACAGAATGATGTTTCTATTTAAGGCGGAAGGAGCAGCAAATGAGAATGGTTTGCGTATACTCATCTGGAGGTGTAGTTGTTGTATCTGCCAAGTCAGTTTCCATTCAGAAACATTTCGCAAAAAAGATATTGGTTCTTCCTTCTGTGATGTGAAACAAGCTGTCCCATTGGCTTGAAAGAGGTTATCAATAATTGAGTTCTGTATAATTTCTCCTCCTCAAATGATCCTAGAATTGCAATCAATCATTGTTTATTTTCAAAACAAACATATAAGACCTTTATGGAGCCCACTAATTAATAAGAGTACAGGAATAGAACTAGCAGACACAACGACATGTCAAGTCATTTAGAAACTCAACTTCCTCTGCTTGGCTACTTTCCTGTGGTCTTTGGCTAAAGGGCACAATATAATTACTAGACTAATCTTTAGCCTTGACCTTTGAAAGTGATGAAATTTTGGGTCTTTAAATTTTGTGTTCGTCCTATATTGGTTTCCATTTTTCTTTTAATCAGAATTCACATTGTAGCTTGCTTCAAACATAACTGCAGCCAAATGGAGGAGAGGCATAGCAACGTATAAGAAGAAATGATAAATCATATAGAGCAACCTCACTCAGGTATCCTACAACAACTTTGTTCAGGCTTTTTCACTTAGTTTTTCTTTTGACCATCTTAGACTTAGAGCAATGCATTTCCTGGCGAAATATGTTATCAGTGAAATATGATCTGACAAAAAATTCCGTCTACACAAAATAGTAATTCCTATAGATGACATCATCAGTTCATTATGGAACTCCAAGTACTACTCTACTAGGCAATAATATAATTTTGGTTGTACAAAGGTTGATATTTTGAGACTTTTCAAATGATTGTGGTCCATGCCATTCAAATAGGTTATAAATCGATGTCAGCTTGCTAAGCATGAAAGTGATCCTTGGTCTCATATCAACATTGCTTCTTGGTTTATAACTTCAATATTCATATGCATGCATGTGCTTAATATTATGCACTTGTCGGTAACAGTGTGGTGCTCTAAATTAGCCTTGTTCACATCTAAATATTGCCATTTGACATGGAAGTTATTTTGATTTCGACATGTTTTATGTGGTTTCAGATACATACATGATACACGGAAGTTTTATTACAGAAACAACGTTACTTTGACATTGTCAAAACTTTCATGTTCATATCTAAATATAGTCGCTAATATTGGACTGAAGTAGGGGCAGATTCTCTAACCCTGCTGGCTGGATTTTGTAATTGTTTTGCTTTGATATCATAATTAATAGTTTGGACCCCAAAGAAAAAAATAATTGCACACTTGTACTACATATTTGTAGATCATTAACTCATCATTGATCATTCACTAAGCAAAATATTGGCTTATGTCAAGGTAACAATGAAAACCTTTAGTCAAATTCCTTCTTCATGTCTCTTCTTCCTTGCTTGGCTTATCTTCTTCACTCTATGTGCTACTGCATCAACTTCAATGGAGAGATCTACATACATTGTCCACATGGACAAGTCGTTGATGCCAAAACCCTTCACCAACCATCATGACTGGTACTCCTCAACTATTAGTTCCATCAAATCCAAATTCCTGACCTCATCAGAGACGAACCATCCTTCCTCACCATCACAATCATTTATATACTCTTATGACAGTGCTGCACATGGTTTCAGTGCAGTTTTGTCCCCGAATGAATTTGAAACTCTTTCAAACACCCCGGGATTCATTTCAGCTTACAAAGACAAACCTGCCTCTGTTGACACCACGCACACTCTTGAATTCCTGTCTCTTAGTCCAACAAATGGTCTATGGCCAGCGTCAAATTATGGTGACAAAGTCATAATTGGTGTTGTTGACTCAGGGGTCTGGCCAGAGAGTGAGAGTTACAAAGATGATGGTATGGGTGCATTACCATCTAAGTGGAAAGGAATTTGCGAGGAAGGACAATAGTTTAATTCCTCAATGTGTAACTTAAAACTCATTGGAACAAGGTATTTTAACGAAGGAGTGAAAGCTGCAAATCCTGAAGTCAATATTTCCATGAACTCGGCTCGGGACACTCTTGGGCAGGGCACACACACTTCCCCCACAGCTGCTGGTAATTATGTGAAAGATGCAAGCTTTTTTGGCTATGCAACTGGGACAGCGAAAGGTGTGGCACCAAGAGCCAGGATAGCTGCATACAAGGTGCTCTGGGATAAAGGTCGGTATGCTTCTGATGTTCTCGCTGGCATGGACCAATCAATTGCTGATGGTGTTGATGTGATTTCAATCTCTATGGGCTTTAGTGGGTCACCTCTTTATGAGGATCCTATCGCAATAGCTTCTTTTGCTGCTATGGAGAAGGGTGCGCTGGTCTCATCATCAGCAGGAAATGAAGGCCCTGATCTTGGAACACTACATAATGGGATTCCATGGGCATTGACTGTTGCTGCTGGCACTATTGATCGTTCTTTTGCTGGAACATTAACTCTAGGCAATGGTCAACCACTTCTTGCCGGGACCCTGTTTCCTGCCAGTGCTTATGTGCAGAACAAACCACTTGTTTACAACAAGACCTTTTCAGATTGTAACTCTACTGAATTGCTATTCAAAGCTCCATATGCTTCTGTCATTTTATGTGATGACATTGGAGATATTTTTTTATCAAATCGACGTTGTTGCAGCTTCCACGAATGTGGCTGGAGCTATTTTCATTCCGAATGAGACGCATTTATTTGAAGTTGGTGGTGTTAAATGTCCTGGGGTTGTGATCAGCCATAGTGATGCACGTTCTGTTATCAATTATGCAACAACAGGATACAAGCCTCGAGCTAGTATCAAGTTCCAGGAAACTATACTGGGCATAAAGCCAGCCCCAGCTGCAGCATTTTACACTTCAAGAGGACCTTCACCAAGCTCTCCTGGGGTCTTGAAGCCCGATGTAATGGCACCTGGATCACTAGTTTTGGCCTCCTGGATTCCAAATGGCTTCACAGCTCAAATTGGGGATAATTTACTATTGTCCAGTGACTTCAATTTGATTTCTGGCACATCGATGGCTTGTCCTCATGCTTCAGGTGTAGCTGCATTGCTGAAAGGTGCACACCCAGGTTGGAGTCCTGCTGCCATCAGGTCTGCTATGATGACCACTGCAAACCCATTAGACAACACTCAAAACCCAATCAGAGATAATGGTGTAGAGAAAGCATATGCCTCTCCATTGGCTATGGGTGCTGGTCAAATTGATCCTAATAGAGCACTGGACCCTGGTTTGATTTATGATGCTACCCCACAAGACTCTGAATCTCCTTTGCAGCATGAATTTCACATGGAAGCAAATTATGACTATTACAAGATCAAATAGTTACAACTGTTCAAACCCTTCTCCTGATGTAAATTTCCCGTCATTTATTGCTTTATATGATAACAAAACAACAACATTAGTGGTTCAGAACTTTCAGAGGACTGTCACAAATGTGGGAGGAGATGGTGCAACATACAAGGCTAAGGTTAATGCTCCAAAGGGTTCGACTGTTAGTGTGTCACCTGAGACTTTGAATTTTGGTAAGAAATATGAGAAGCAAAGTTATACACTTACAGTTAAGTACACGAGGGATAACAAAGGAAGGGTTTCATTTGGTTCGCTTATATGGGTTGAAGAAAATGGGACACACACTGTCAGGAGTCCTATTACAATTTCTCCTATTGTGAGTGCTTATTAGAGTTGGAGAATTTTTATAGTTTCTGATAATCGAATGCTAATTAAACTTGGTGCACCTATGAACAGTTCGTCCTGCTTGATAAGCGTTGTTGTCTAGTCCAAATAACTTTTTCATGACAGACCTCTAAAATTTAGTTCCTACTTCATACTCCTTTTCTTTTTTAAATTTCTGGCGTTGATTATCAGTTGTGTTTCATTTGAACGCTATATGCAAAGGGAACAAACAATTCATGCCAGGTAAGAGTAAACGCGGCCCCTCTTCAGATCAGTGTGGTGTTGCACAACAACCAAGGCTTCAGTTGACCCATTAATAGGGGATTGGGCTATAGGGTTCATTATCAAAGTAATCTAATCGGCACATGCCTAATTAGGAGAATCCAGCCTCATCAGAAATCACTTTGGTAACCAATTAAACAATAATGTGTTCCTGTTGGGCATCAAGTCGAGGATCTGCTGTCTCCTTTATTGTTAGCCATGAAATTATTTCATATTAATTTAGTTCATTCACAGTTACGCATGTTCCTGCCGGCTCTTATGAGGAAGGAATGCGTGTTAATTGTGAAAATAGCACATGATCTTATTGAAGGCTTTATAATTACCGTACATCTCCTTCTCTCTGTGTAGCTAAGGCACAGCCACATGAAGACACATTGTTTGTGGTAAAATGGAAGCCCATAGCAAGCAACGCACGCTCTGATAGTGATGCATAGCATAACAGCTCAATGAGCTTTATCAACACATTTTCAATGAGCTACATTGACCCACGAAAGAAATATTCTCAATGAGCTAAGGCATTATGCATGCTGGTATGGGACGTTGTATTTTAAATGTTATCGTCCAAACATGTGGATCAACGCTCATGAGTTAAGTTGGTTAACGGGAGATCAATTTCAACGACAACATCCTAAGCTCCATACTTTTTAATCAATTATATATGATGAACTCATGGGTTCTAATAATTTGCAGCGAAACCCGGTAGTTCTTGCGGACAAACTTGGTGCACCTATGGCTACGATCATCACGTATCTATTCACTTTCTAGTTTGCTGGAAGACTAAAGAACTATCACATGAAATATCAACGTTACAGAAAGAATTCTAATTAAAACGCGTAGTACAAAAAACATGGTAGATATTGATTGGATTTGTGATTGGCAATCACAATATTATCTTGGAAGACACGTTAATTAAGTGGATATTATTAGGCCAATTAAGGAATTAAGCGCGTCCAGACCATATTAAGGGGAGAAAAAGAATACTAAATAATCAATTTCTCTGACTCTTAATCAATTTTCACTTCAGCTGCCAATCAAATGAAAGCTAGTAGCTTCCTTCATTTTTTTCTCGCTTGGGTAAGAAGGACAAATTATGGTCTCAGTCTTTTGATACTTCTCTTACGGAACTTCATTTTTTATTCAGGAAATAGGAAGTTTTATTGTCTAAATGAAATAGATTGGTGGGCGACGACGACTCAATCGAATACATACATCTGACGTATACAGCATAAAATCATGGGAACCAAAAGACAGAAATCTTTCTTTGCTAGTTAATGCGCATTTTGACTTACTACTTCTGTTAAATTTACCCTGAAAATTCCCGAGGTGACTTGCAACCAAACAACTTTTCCAAATATCCTAATAGACTTTGATTGTCGCACTTATTGCCCATTTTTGTTTATTTTTAAATAAGATCCACAATCATTGAACCGTACATCAAATAAACTAACTTTAACTTGCACTAAATTTCTTAAAATACTGAGGCAAAAGGATAGCAATTAGTGCATAATCCCTTCAATAAAGATTTTTGGCTAAAATTTTTCCAGATAAATAGGGATATATTTGTCCAAAAATCTTTATCCTAAACTTTTATGCCTAAAATATCATTTAATATAGTTTAAAAAATATATTTAATAATTTACAAAATTAATACAAATTCATTTAATGTAGTTGACATTTCCAATACATCATTAATGTATTTACACTCATATTTAAGATTGATACATGCATGACATTAAATATGTATTTGATATTAACACTCATATACAAATTAAAAAATGAAATGAATCAATAACATAGTGATTTTCTTTTGCCTTGCGCTGCTGCTGTAGTTGTTATTATGGTTTATTGCTCTCCATTCGGTTAATTTGTACAAGCTTACCTACAAGGTGGGAAGATTGACATGGATTAGTATTATCATTTGCAATCATATTTAAAGTTGATACATGCATGAAATTAAATATATACTTAGCAATATAATTTGTACAATATAATTCATAGCCAATTTTTCAACGATTTGGACTTGCAATATAATTTTGTTTCATATATAATATAATTATATTTTGGTTCATATAATTTTGGACTTGCAAAAAATTATATTTTAAAACACAAATGTGGTTAATCAATATAATACTTCAACACTAAAACTAACACACTAAATGTTACTAACATTAACTAAAATAAACACTAAATGCTATTGTTTCTTGAAAGATATTAAGTAGTTTAAAACACAAATGCTATTTTTTGTCGAACATTAGTTGAAGTATTATATTGATTAACCACTTAAATCTTTAAGTTACAATTATAAAAAAAATCGGGTGATTTGCAAAAATAGGCAACAAAACAAAAGACAATTTCTCTAATACAACACATGTGAAAAACTTACCAAAAATGGAAACACGGAATAAAATATTAAAAAATACAATATTTTGATCGTGTATTGACCACACGTCAGAAAGTTGACTGCATTTTGACCACATTCTTTAAGCAAGTGAGCGAGTACAACTCGAGTACAGACTAGTAAAACAACTAAATGAGAACAAACAAAGAACATCTTTGACAATGAGTACAACCAGAGTACAAACAATAAAAATGAGAACAAATAGAGACCAAACACAAAATAAAAGATAAGTACATGCCAAAACTTTACAACGAGTACAAATGAGAACAAAATGGGTACCAAACGAGTACAATGAGAGAACAACACGAGTACAAAACTGAGTACAATAATAAAATGAGACCAAATGAGTCAAGTTATTTATGACTTATTAATTACATCAACAAAAACGTCTACAAAAATGAGTACAACAAGAGTACATATCGAGTACATAATGAAAAAAATAGAATGAAACATTAATTTTAGGAATTGGAAGCCTAATTTTTTCATGGCTTATAAAACTAGAGTACAACACAAGTAAATTCACTAAAAAATGCTCATATAAATAAGTACAATACGAGTTCATTAACTAAAATGGAGTATTAATTTAGTGAACTTGGGTCCTTTTTGTTGTGTAATCTCGTTGCATTCAATCTTTAATTTCTTAAAAAAAATTCAAATACTGGTCCTTTTCGTTAGGGATGTAGCTACGATCTTGAAAAAAGAATTTTTAGGTGAGTACAAAGGAGTACAAAATGAGTACAAAATCAAAATTTTTAAAACTTGGTGAACTTTGGTCATTTTTGTTGGGGTGTAGCTAGGATTTTAAAACCTTAGTCATCGTCGCCCCTCTCTCCACCCTAACCATGCCTTTTTATCTCGCTCTTACTCTCTTGGCTCTTCTTTACCTAGATCTCTCACTCTTTCTCTCGATCATCCTCGCGTTGCTGATGAAGTTCAAGTTCGTCGATGAAGAAGAGAACCAAGGAGGGGGAAGACTGAAGATGAGGATGGGAGTAGATCGGGAAGAAAATAGAGAGAAAGGAAAGAAAAGAAGGGAGGAGAGAGCAGGAAGAGAGGGAAGCTAAAGAGTAGAGCAAGGCAGAAGAGGAGAGGGAAGAGGAGAGGAAGATGTTGGCAAAGATGATCTGGGAGGAAGAGTTAAAGAGGAGAGAGAGTGACGCGTAGAAGGAGAGAGATGAGAAGAGAGAGGGAGGAGAGAAAGAGAAAAACTGAGAAAAAAAAAGAATATAAATATTGTGGTATTAGGGAAATGAAAAATAATATTGTTATGTATTAAAAAACATGATTGTTTGGGTTGTATTTGTGAAATCAAAATAAGAAAAAAGGGCACGGGTGTAATTTCCTCAAAAAAATTAAAGTATAAATATACAACTTATAAATAAAAGAATTTATTATTATGAACTTTATTTTTGATAAGTATTTGAGTTTTTTATCGTTTAAAAAATATTGCATATATTATCAATTTTTTTAAAAATAAATATAAAATTATAGAGTCAATATTAAGTATTGACTCAAGTTAACACACACCAGACTTGGAAACTTCTACACTGCTACTGGGCCTTGAAATTAACAGGAATTAGTTATCATGCATGAATTTGTTGGAGACCAGTGGCGAACAAAACTGCGGTGAGAATCAATTCAATGGAACATTGTTAATCCAAAAAGAAAAAAAAAACTTCAGTTGAATACCAAATCCTATTATTAAAAGTTTCATCTTTTTTTTTTACGTTCGGTAAGTTGGCAGAAACACAGAGATATTTTCCTCTCAAAGACTGCTTAAAATGCTCCGTTTTTTATTTGAGGAAATTACACCTAGCGTAATCTTTGGTCATTTTCATTTCACAATTACAACCTAACACATAAATGGTTTCTAATATATAACACTCTTAATTTTACTTTCACTAATATCACAGTTTTTATAATTATTTTTCCAATTCTCTCTACTTAACCACCCCCTCTCTGCCTCTCTCTTTCTCTGTGTTTTCTCCTCCCTCCTTTCTAACTCTTCTATGCCTTTCTCTCTGCCTCCCCCTCCCTTCTCTCCTCCCATCTCCTTTTCCTCTGCTCTTTCCTTCGCTAGATCTGGAAGACGTGGTCCGATTCGCAACAAGGAGAGAGAGATCCTGCAACCTTCGATCCATTTCTCTTCGCCTTTGTCTATCCCTTCCTTCTTTACCTCCATCTCCCTTCTCCTGCTCATCCGTTTTGCCGAAAAAACGAAAGAGAGTGGTGCATTGACACGATGAACCAGAAAGAGCAAAAGTGCGATGCCGTTTTGCGATATGGAGAGAGAGAGAGAGGTTTGTCAGTTGAGAGTGAGTGTGTGTGCGTGAAAGAGAGCGAAAGCAGCAGTGACAACAGTAGATAAGTGGTGGATGTTGTGGGAGGGGTGGCGGCTAGGGTTTGTAAACCCTAGGTGCAGCCATGGAATAGGGGACCTATGTTGTGGATGTTGCAGGTCAGATTGCTATTGCTAGGAATTCAAAGGGCATGATTGCTGATACTGCAGTGATGAGGAAGAAAGTGAATGAGGTGTTGCAAGCAGAGATGGAGGCAATTTGATTAGGCATGATTTTGGCATCCAAGAATAGATGGGATAAAATTAAGATGGAGTCTGATTGTCAAGAAGCAGTTAATGCATTGCAAGGAACATATTTAGTTACTAGGTGGGAGGTGACTTCAGTTGGCAGTTGTTCAACACATCAAGAACATCCAATACTAGTTTTCTTCATGCTCTGTAAAATGGATTACAAGAACAACAAATAGGGTTGTTGATTTTTTGGATAAAGTAATTCATGGTGGGAATTGGCTACCTGAGAATTGAACGCCTGCGGGTGAGAACGAAGCCACGATGGTCAAAAAATTGAAGGAGAATCGAATCAAGTAAGGAATAATTGATTAAAAAGTGCTAACTGGTCTCTGTTGACAAAAGAAAAAAAAAATAAAGAGAAGTTGAGAATTTGCATTGGCAGCCCAGGAGACAATTCAGAAAGTAATAGTTAGGAGAGAGCAAATCAAATGATTTTGGATTTGGTGTTTGTGGCTTTTGTAATTGTGAATTTGTTTGAGTGTAGGTGGATTTGAAGTTGAAGGGAAGGGTTTTTGAATGTGGGAAAGGAAGTTCGCATGCTTGTGGATTGGGGAATCTGATTTTGTACTCACTATGTACTTGTCCTGTATTCAGTCTTAATTTGTAAGAAATAATGCCTAAATTGGTTTTGTACTTGACTTGTACTCCACATGTATTCGGTTATGCTATTCAAAAGAGTTTGTACTCATTTTTTCAACTTTGTACTCCATATGTACTCGTGTTGTACTCGAATAACAAAGAAAATATAAAGATTTTGATTTTGTACTCTATTTTATTGGTGTTTTGTTGTTCTTTTTTATTGTTTGTACTCGTGTTGTACTCTACATGTACTTGGTTATACTGGTCAAAAGAGTTTCATTTTTTGTTGTTATACTAATTGTACTCGTGTTGTTCTCCACATGTACTCTGTTATACTAGTCAAAAGAGCATTCATTAACACTATATATACTTGGGTTGTACTCCACATGTACTCGTTCTTTGATGGTCAACAGAACCTTCATAATAATACTTTGTACTCTGGTTGTACTCCATATGTACTCAGTTAAACTAGTTAAAAGAGTCTATATATCTATACTCTGATTGTACTTTATATGTACTCGGCCTTTGATGATCAACATAGCCTTCATAATATTACTATGTACTTTGGTTGTACTCTACATGTACTCTATTTGTATTCTGTGTACTTTTTCTCATTGACTTAAATAGTTTGGTCAAAGCGTAGTTAACGGTTTGACAACATGGTCAACACACGGTCAAACTATTGTATTTCTAAATATTTTATTTTATTTTCCATTTTTAGTATATTTTTCAAATATTGTTGTATTTGTGAAATAATTTTTATTTTTTTTTGCCTATTTTTAAACATCAAAATTTTTATTCACAACAAACAAATAAATGATAAAGCCGTGGGTTTAGTATTGGAAAGTGTTTTTAAATTAATTACAAAAATAAATTAATTCCTCAATTTTATTAGAAAGTGTTTTTAATATTTATAGAAACTACAATTTTTTATGAGATTTGACCAATTTATCTTAAAAATATAAATTATTTTATTATTAATTCTAAATTTTTCTTCAATCTTTTTAATATATTATAGAAATTTTATACTTAAAAGTACTTTTATCAGGATAAATTTGAGCCAAATAGCACTACTCTAATCCATTTATCTCTGTAATGTCATCTGTCAGGGAGCCAACACAAGTGTAGCTTCGGCTATAAAAGAAGCTTTTTAATTGCGCAATGATGTGCAAATCAAGGTATCCGATGAATGAGCAAAGACTAAGACAAATGATTGCTAACTCCGAAACCATCGCTCTCACTTAGTTGCCAATTCCGCGTTATCGTTAGTCGTTACTGTGGTAATTTGCGGACGTGGTTGTCTGTTTTGTACCCTTTTGTTGCACATGGTGGGCTCTCAAAACCCCGTCCAATCGTTGCTCTCCTGTGACCTTGTCTCGGTCACGACACTAGAACCAGGCCAGTTTCCTCCACTCTTCACGTCTCAATCTTATCAAGTCAACCACCGTGTTACTTACGACCGCAACTTAGCTTTGTAAACAATCTAGAAAATGTACTTTGATAAAAAAAAAATCTAGAAACGTAACATGTGCCTGCTGCATTATCTGATTTTACGCAAAAAAGTAACATGTAATTTATTCCTATTTTCACGATAGAAAAATTATCTTATCTTATACATCTCATAAATCTAATTAAAAATCTTATAATTTTAAAAGTAAATAATTACCAACTGAACTACTCATTTTCACCATTCATATCTTTAACTTGTGGGGGCTCTGTCTGTTATGTGGTGCTAATGTTTTTTTTTATCTTATATTTTTTTAGGATGTATTTTGCTATTTTTTATTTTATCATTGAAAATTAATTTTTATAATATTGATTCACTATTACACCATCATTTTTTCGAAGTTAACAATCATTACAAAAAAAAAGTTAACGATCATTAATAATTTAGAAATTAATCTGTTTGTCCTATAATTTACATTCGAGCATTAATGATTTATTTTTAGGAAAAAAAACTTGTCACAATTTTTTGCACGCGAAGGATACCTACCAAAAGTTGCGGTCCATACTCCATAGTGCGGACAAAATTTTGCTGCAACCTCGTATTGCAACCAATAGGCATGTGCCACATGAAACAACTAACTTTCAATAGAGTTCCTATTTTTGCTCTCGTGACTATGATTTAACGCCGTTACCATCTTTCAATTGCCAAAAAATATAAATTGCACTTTACAATGAAAATGTCCACAATTCAAAAGGTTTAATTTAACCCAAAAAATAGTATCAAATTTATTTTTGTAACGTGAAACTTATTTCAAAAGTTATAAATTGCACTTTGCAAAAGTATGTCACATCATAAATTAAAAATAGTATGATCCAACTCAAAGTTTTGATATAAAAAAGATTCAACCTAAATATATTCTTCAATTAAAAATTCTTCTTTGCTTCATGTCCATATTGACTACAATTCAGTAAATCATTTATTATCAGTGTCTCTAAGAATATATTAAAATACGAAACATTCTCAATAGAATACGAATCAATTCTTGATCTATAAGAAAAAAGTAGAAATTAAAAATTAGATCATATTCAGTTAGTGTTTATTTGAAATAAAAATAATAGAAAAATACACAACTTTATGTATTGAGAATATATTGAAAATTCTTACTCAAAATCGTCACATTAAATATTGGATATGCCACTTTAATTTGTGAAATATTCTTTAAATAGAGCAATAAGTTTGCAAAAGATTAAATAAAAAACAAATGTTTAAATTATGAACGAAGTTGAAGCTTTGGTAGAAATAAAATTATGGACGAATTCTATTTATATTGAAATACTATTAGGGTCCTCGCACTTTGTATTGAAATACTATTGAAATATTATGTGTATAGTACATGTCAATTCCAATATAACTATAAATCTTCCTGTATAGTATTGGGCTCTTCTATTTTTTTTTTTACACTAACGAAGTCATTGTAAAATGTAACGGAAGCAAAAATTGGAACTCCATTGAAAGTTAGTTGTTCCATGTGGCACATGCCTTTGGTGGCAATAGGAACTGTGTTGCAGCAAAATTTTGTCCCCATAGTGCAGTGCAACTTTTATGTCTTCATTTTTCTCTGAGAAAGAAAATAAACAATATTCACCAAATGCCACAATTCACAAAATATGCACAATTATGCACATAGATATTGATAAGTAGACCAAGTCAATACTACCTTCCTCTGATCACAATTATGTAACAAGTTGAAGAAAAGAAAAATAATTATGGAAGAATATGTTTTGGGTTCCCATGCAAACCAGAATTCCTCTATATAAAGCCTCTCATTCCCCAAGTTAAGTATCCAAAAACAATTTTTAAGAGAGTATATCCATCTCTCTCAGTTCCATTTCCCACCCATGGCTACTCATTTTAATATTGTTTGCCTATTCTTTGTCACCACAACCTCAATTTTAATCCCAACGTTGTCACAAGTCGACAACTATATTGTTCTCATGGACTCATCAGCCATGCCCAAAGCCTTCTCTGGCCAACACAGCTGGTACTTATCCACTCTTGCTTCCCTTTCACAAGTCTCCAAAACCAGTGCCCCAGATACAATTCCCACCAATAATAAGCTTGTCTACGCCTATACTCATGTTATCGATGGCTTCAGTGCTAGCCTCACTCCTTCTGAGCTTGAGGCCCTGAAAACATCTCCTGGTTACATTTCTTCAATCAGGGACATGCCTGTTAAATATGACACCACTCGTTCAACCACATTTCTTGGCCTGAACCCCAATTCCGGAGCCTGGAAGGTGTCGAATTACGGCGATGGTGTTATCATTGGTGTTGTGGACACGGGAGTTTGGCCGGAAAGTGACAGCTACAATGACGACGGAATGTCTGAAGTTCCGGCGAGATGGAAAGGAGAGTGCGTGACTGGAACCCAGTTCAACACTTCATTGTGCAACAAGAAACTCATTGGTGCCAAGTACTTCAACAAAGGCTTAATTGCCAAGAACTTTACGATATCCATGAATTCCACCCGTGACACTGACGGTCACGGGACGCACACCTCAAGCACCGCTGCTGGGAATTTTGTGGACGGTGCTTCGTTTTTCGGGTACGCTCCAGGGACAGCTCGGGGAGTAGCTCCGAGGGCTCATGTGGCCATGTACAAGGCTCTCTGGGACGAAGGTACTTTTACTTCCGACGTAATTGCAGCAATTGATCAAGCCATAATTGATGGAGTTGATGTATTGTCCATGTCAATTGGGTTGGATGGTGTTGCTCTGTACGAAGACCCCATTGCCTTGGCCACATTTGCGGCTGTTGACAAGAACATTTTCGTGTCTACTTCGGCTGGAAACCAGGGGCCCTTTTTCGGGTCTATACATAACGGCATTCCATGGGTTCTGACGGTTGCTGCTGGCACAATTGACCGCGAATTTGTTGCGACTTTGAAACTTGGTAATGGAATTTCCGTTACCGGAACGTCTCTGTATCCCGGAAACTACTCTGTTACCCAGTTCCCGTTAGTCTTCGTGGGTGACTGTCTCAATGCTAAAGAATTCAAAAACTTTGGGCAAAAGATTGCGGTTTGTGAAGACAAGAATGGTTCAATTAGTGACCAACTTGAAAATTTAAATAACGCTAGTCTTCCTGGAGCTATTTTTATAGTCAATATCACAGACAATGAATTCTTAATCCAGGTCAATTTTCCAGCAATTTTTGTGTACCCCAAAGATGGAGAAATTATCAAGGGGTACATAAAGAGTGGTTTAGCTCCAAAAGGAAGCTTGGAATTAAGGAAAACGAATGTGGGTCTTAAAAATGCTCCAAGTGTTACTAGCTACAGCTCCAGAGGACCATCCGGTAGCTGCCCATTTGTTATGAAACCTGACCTTATGGCTCCAGGTTCACTTGTCCTGGCAGCTTGGCCTGACAATATTCCAGTCCAAGTGGTGAAAAATGTTTCTCTGTTCAGTAAATTCAATCTACTGTCAGGAACATCCATGGCTTGCCCTCACGCAGCAGGTGTCGCGGCATTAGTGAAAAAAGCACACCCTGATTGGAGCCCTGCAGCCATTAGATCAGCCATGATGACAACTGCTGATAC
>CAODLS010669055.1:0-17831 GCA_948243855.1 Flueggea neowawraea | reverse complement strand
AATGATTTTCTCTTTTGGATGATCTTTCACGAACCTCCATTCTTTGGGAAGGCCATCATGTTGTTGATTTGTATCTTGGTGGTCTTGAGTCTCTTCCTCCTTAGATTCTTTGCTTTCTTATGCATTATCCTCATTTCCACCAATGCCAAGCTCATTTATCTTATTGATAATATCTACATTCTCATCATCATGCTTTCTTGGCAAAGAATTGTTACATTCATAAACAACAACATGAATAGTCAACTTTTAGAATTCTTTTGTTAAAAACTCTATAAGCTTTTCTAACCAATGAATAACCAAGAAATATAGCTTCATCCGATTTTGCATCAAATTTACCAAGATTTTCCTTTCTATTTTTAAGAACAAAATATTTTCACCCAAATGCATGAAAATATGATATGTTAGTCTTTTTATCTTTTCAAAGCTCATAAGGAGTTTTCTCGAGTTTGGATCAAATTAGTAACCTATTCAATATGTAGCAAGCAGTGTTAACTGCCTCGGCCCAAAAATATTTAGGAAGATCATTATCACTTAGTATAGTCCTAGCTATTTCTTGTAATGTTCTATTTTTCCTCTCAACAATACCATTTTGTTGAGAGGTTCTAAGTGCCGAAAAGTTATGATCGATACCTTGCTCACCACAAAAATTTTCAAATGGCTCACACTCAAATTCCCTTCCTCTATCACTTCTAATAGATACAATAGTGTGTTCCTTTTCATTTTGGACCTTTTTACTAAATTTAGTGAATGCATATATGGTTTCATTTTTATGAGCAAGGAAAAACACCCAAGTAAAACAAGAATAATCATCTACATTAACAAATGCATACTGTTTGCCACCTAAGCTCTTAGTAGATGTAGCACCAAATAAATCCATATGCAATAACTCAAGTGGTCTTGATGTAGAAATCATATTTTTGCTTTTAAAAGAAATTCTACTTTGTTTTCCTTTGATACATGTTTCACACAAGACATAATTTTTAAATTTCAATTTAGGCAAACCAGCAACTAAATCTTTTCTATAAAGTTTGGAAATCAAGTCCACGCTTGCATGACCAAATCTTTTATGCCAAATCCATGCATCTTCTTTGAAAACCAACAGACATTTTTCATTAAAAGAATTTAAGTCATTCAAATCCACAATGTAAACATTTTCATGTCTATGCCCAACAAACAAAACTTTTCTATCTTTGATGCTTTTAATGATGCAATGAAATCATTCAAATATCACACAATTATCCATGTCACACTATTGGCTAATGCTAAGCAAATTATGCTTCGATCCATCAACAAGACAAACATTCTTAATGATTGGTGAATGTTCCTTACCCACTTCACCTTTACCTATGATTTTTCCTTTTAAGTTGTCTCCAAATGTCACATATCACCACTTTTAAACTCTAGTTTGGAGAATTGATTTTTGTTCCTAGACATATGCTTGGAATAGCCACTATCAAAATACCAAGTGTTTGCCTTCACCTTGGTCTTCATGCATACCTACAAAAATCAAGTTCAATTTCTAGTTTTTGGTACCCATTACTTCTTGGGTCTATAAGGGTTAGTCTTAACCATGTTAGGAAGGATGGTTCCTTTAAGAACCCATACTTTTTTCACTCCAACATATGGATTGTTCCTAACATTACAAGAATATGCAATATGTCCTATTTTACCATAATACTTGTAAGTAGAAAATGGAAATGATGCATATGTGTTGGATAGTGTGTAAGGAAAATGCAGTGGAATTTTAAAAATTTTACCCATCCTTTACTGCCACGATCCACACAAACAATAGATACATACAACAAAGAAAGAGTTACGAATGTTTACCTCGTAAAAGCATCGAATAACTGTGAAGAATACGATCGAGTCACGAACCTATTGATCCATTTATGTTTGACCAGCCACTCTATAACAACAAACATATGGTGTCTCTATTAGTATCCACACCACTTTGGTCCATAATCATGGCTAGAAAATTGTGGCTCGGGACTAGGTTTGAATTGGTCTGCTATGAACACTTTTATGGAGCTAGGTGTTTAGAGCTTTTGGCAAGAAGAAGGACAACAAGGGCAGCAACGTTTTGCTCACTTTATGCACGACTTAGGCTGCAAAAAATTCAATTAAAAGACCTTTAAATACCTTAGTCCAAATAGGGTTAGGGTTTGCTAAACACCTCCTACAATATCTCCATGATTCTAGCCCACATCAAGTGAGATCTCTTCCTATCTTGTAGGAAGATATTCCAAATCCTTTTAGGACTCATTATGGACGACCAAAACCACTTTGTTGGAAGCAAATTAAACTCATTTTTACACTAGGAATGGGCTTAATTAACCCTAATTAACTTGGGCTTAATGAGCTTTGAACTTCTACCCATTAAACAAGAATAACCACAATATATGCAAGTCCGTTGTAACATATATCCAAATCTAACAAGGATTTACATTTTATTAAATCATCCGATAATTAAATAAACATGGAGAAACCTAATTAAATTAGGATTCACCCTGAGATATCCTAATCAAATTAGGACTACTCACTATTGTGATCTAAACCCTTAGTATCGATACAAACTAGTCAAACTAGTTTTTGTTGTTTCTTGAATCCTATTCATAATAGGAATCCTACCATAATTAGGAATCCTAATTTCATTAGAACTCTCATAACTGAGAATGATGCAAGTGTTAGGATTAGTTCCATTGAAATATAAGACGATCATTAGTTTCCATTTTAGAACTCATCCTAATTACACTAGGACTCCCATTTCGATTGGGCATTCTAGTCAAACTAGGACTCTCATATGAAATGAGATTCTCATATTTCTAAATTAATTGGGTATCATCTTAAGGTATTCTATACATTTAGATCACCTCTTCGACGATGTTCATTCATGA
Source organism: Flueggea neowawraea (assembly GCA_948243855.1). Taxonomy (NCBI): domain Eukaryota; kingdom Viridiplantae; phylum Streptophyta; class Magnoliopsida; order Malpighiales; family Phyllanthaceae; genus Flueggea; species Flueggea neowawraea. Next base: position 14,937 of record CAODLS010669055.1, on the reverse strand, counting down.
GTCAAAATAGGAATCCTAGTCAAACTAGGATTGCTCACTTGAACAGTAATCATCTCATGATTGACATTATCCCTACAACGTGTTATTGTATGATTGAGCACTAGCTAGCCATCATACTCCCAAGCAAACTTGAGTTTTCGTGGAGCGACTTATGCTTATCATGAAAGATTACTGTGTAATTCGGTCCCTTGTCATTTTGTGTCTCTTCAAGTATAGGGCATGGATAGTGTCAACCCCTCACCTCGAAAGAATTCATCAATCACTAAGTTAAGAGAAACTACACTAAATTGATTCAACTTCCAAGTTGCAACCAATTAGACTATGACTATGGCTTTAAGTTCTCTTTACTCAATTGATAGGCCCAATGAGACATTTCCTTCATATTACTAAGGGTGACAATCCTATCTTGATCACTCACCATACTTACTTGTTTCGTGATGCAACCCAACCTTCACCTTTTTAGCAACCCCAATCAAGTTACGTAGAGTGGGATTAAAGTTACATTACTAGACATTAGCATGTTGTGGTGATCTCAAGTTAAAGGACTAGTTGCACCATCTTAAAAAGTTGAGAGTTCTCCTTTGACACTTAATTAATTTACCATGTGGTCTCTCAACAGCGGATCAGTCTAGCACTCACATTAACGTTTAATTGTGTGCCTACATATTTGGCCCATATATCTCATAACTGTTTTCCATGCGGAAATGGAACCAATCAAACCATGTAATAGCCTCGTTGATTGTCGGCGCCCAATACCGACACATTTAGATATAGTGTTCAAGTATCGATGTGTTCCCCGCCAGCCATGTCATGCAAGTGTGAACCTATTACATCATGGACATCGTTCCATTGATATTATCATACCAACCAAAATGATTCTCCTATCATATTAATTAGCGATGTTGAACCAAGTTTGGTTATTTTCTCTAAGTTTCGATTATTTTGACAAAACAGTTGAAATAGTTAAAATAAATCACATTACACTTACCTCTACGTACATAGTTAATGATCTACGCACACTATGTACCGTGTTCCTCACATTGATCATAACTACAAAAGTCCTGGCTTTCCAGAAATCGTGTAACATACATAGATGGTCTAACAAGTCACGTACACGAGCTATACTTCAAAACCAAAATAGCTCTAGGGGAATGTAAATATCAAGACACGTTATGTCAAGGAGATACTCTCTGGATAGAAATATAAGCCATCATGTAATGTGCGTAGCATGATATACAAGATACGTTGGACTAAAATTGAACACTCTGGACTTGAATCACACTATTACAACGCACGTTGCAATGCATACAAGTCACGTAGATGAGACGAAGAAGATCCAAGATGAAGCAAACATAAGAAAGAACGTTGGGAGAATGTTTTACCAACAACACAAGGCATATAGATGGAAAAAGGAGTCACCTTTTGAATAATTAGAACTACATACGCAACTTAAGATGCAACGAGCATAGACGAGGATGACCTCAGCGACTAATAGAGGCGGCGATATGTATGCCACGAGATTCAAATTTTGAATATTCTCTGACACCATCACGTGAAGAATCAAGATGTGGTCTTTGGAATCCTCCATGGACGTAGATAATGGAAAGAGGGATGATCAACGCACATAGAAGAAATCCAAGACACGTAGTAATCGATAACACTTCAGGTCGTAGCCTCTGCTACACATTCAATGCACGCAAAAGAAGAACAAGGCACCTTGTACCGTTGTGGGATAAAGCATTACGCACGTAAGAGATTATCTATGTACGTAGCACAAGCTGATATCAATAAATTTAATTTTTTGTTCTTATCTCACAACGGTTACTGTGGGGATTAAAACGGCTACTTTTAAGACTCTGCATATAAAAAGAGTCTTCCACATCAAAGGCAAGTGAGAGAGACTTTCAAAAATTGAGCCAAACTCTTGTAAAATTGATTCTTGATCTTATCTCTCTTTGAGATTTTACTGTTCTTATGCCAACTAGTGTTTGATTTGCTATTCTCTGTTTGAGTTGGTGTGAGAAATGTTCTTACTCTTTTGGGAATCAATTGTAACCAAACTTTGGTGTCAAATTTTGTAGGTTGTTAGGTTTTCTTGTTATAGCCTTAAAAACAAGAAGTGGTTTCTAATGAGCCTATGAAAACTAGAGTTGGTTTTCTTGTTTTGTCCTAAAAACAATTGTATCAAAGGTTGCTTGTGAACCTGTGAAAACAAGGTTTTGTAGCGATTTTTTCCTCCACCCAAAAGTGAGGATGTTTAGTGGATTCAAAAATCTCTAGCAAGCTAGAGTAATGTACGTAGGTCAAAGAAGACCAAACCACTATAAATTAGGGCTTTGATTCTCTATCCCTCACTCTCTTTATTGTTCTTAATTTGATTTCAACTTGCTTGTGGATTGGATAATGTTTTTGGTTTTGTGTTCAAGTCATTGTTCAAAATTTTGTGAAATGCTTTTAAATTTCAGTTTTAAAATCAAATTCACCACCTGCCCCCCCCTTCCGCACCTCCCCCTGCCCCATTGGATTGCCTATTTGGGATTACAATTGGTATCAGAGCTTGAGTGCTCAAAATTTGAGGTGTAACAACCTTGAGTTTAACGATCCAAAAAGTTAACCATAGGAGATATGCCAATATATGAAGGATTATCGATTAACCGTTAACTTTTCTTTGATGGCAGTGCATATGCATATTGGAAGACAAGGATGATGCTCTTTTTGAAGTGTGAGGCTGAAGAGGTTTAGGATGTAGTGAAAAGTGGTCCATACATTCCAAAGAAAATAGTCCAAGGAGTGGAATCACTTAAGCCCAAAGTCGAATGGACAGAATATGACAAGAAGATGGTGTCCTATAACAGCAAAGCAATGCACATTTTGTTTTGTGTACTTAGCAAAACACAATTCAACAAAGTCCAGCAATGTGCCACTGCTCATGATATATGGAGAACATTGGAGATAACATATGAAGGGACTTCATAAGTGAAAGAAAACAAAGTATATTCCTTGTCCATAAATATGAACTATTTAAGATGAAGGGAGGAGAAGGAATACAATAAATGTTTAATCATTTCAACGATGTCATGAATGGATTAAAAGCACTTGGGAAGACCTACACAAACTCTGAACTTGTGAGGAAAATATTAAGAGAATTGCCGAAGTCATAGGCCTCTAAAAAGGATGCAATTTTTGAAGCCAAAGATCTCAACTCACTGCCATTGGAAGAATTTCTTGGATCACTGCTAACACAGGAAATGGGACTTCAAGAAGATGAAGCACAATCAAGCAAAAACGAGAAGAGAAGAGGAATGGCATTGAAGTCCAAAATTGTTGAAGAATATGAAGATGAAGAGGAAAGTGATGATGAAGAAATGGCTATGTATGCAATAAGGTTTAGGAAATTCATGAGGAAGAACAAGCCATGGAGAAAGAACAAGGAGCAAGTGTCAAAGGAAGAATCAAAGAGGGACTACAAAAGGGACATCAAGAAGGAAGCTAAAAAGGACTACTCTATCATTTGTTACAAGTGTAACAAACCTGGTCATATAAAGGAAGAATGTCCACTTGACACGAAATTCTCTAAATTTTCAAAGAATCAAAAGGGAAAGGCAATGAAGGCTATTTTGAGTGATAGCGATGACAGTAGTTCTGAAGATGATGAGGAGGTAGAAGAAATGGCAAATTTATGTCTTATGGCAAAAGAAGATGAAGCTTCAAGTGATGAAGAGACTGAGGTGTGTATGAGAGCCAAAGTAAACAAGAACATGTGGTATCTTGACAGTGGATGTTCACACCACATGATTGGAGATAAAGCAATGTTCTCATACATTTCACTTATGAATGGAGGATTTGTTACATTTGGGAACACTGGCAAAGGAAAAATCATTGGTGAAGGTAAGGTTGGTAAGTCACCAAATCCAACCATAGATGATGTATTTCTTGTTGATGGACTAAAGCATAACTTGTTAAGCATTAGTCAATTTTGTGATAAGAATTGCCAAGTTTTATTTGAGCCTTCTAGGTGTGTTGTATATGATGATCATAATGTTGCTTTATTTGTTGGCTTGAGGCATAGTAATATTTATGTTGTTCACTTGTTTGATTCAAATGCCTTCAATGAAAAGTGTTTAGTTGTTCTAAACAATAACTCTTGGTTATGAAATAAGAGATTAGGACATACTAGTATGCACATGATCTCAAAATTGAGCAATCATAACTTATTTAGAGGATTGCCAAAGCTCAAATATGAGAAAAATCTAGTTTGTGATGCATGTGTGATGGGAAAACACTCTAAGTCATGATTTTGATAGTAAAAATATTATTTCCACGTCTAGACCGCTAGAGCTACTGCATTTAGACTTGTTTGGTCCCATGAGCAGTTTGAGTTTAGGAGGTAAATCATATTGTTTTGTCATTGTAGATGATCACTCTAGACTTACTTGGGTTTTCTTCCTTGCTCACAAAAGTGAGGCGTTTCATGCATTCATGACGTATAGCAAGAAAGTTCAAAATGAAGGTATGCTATTACTTCTATTAGGAGTGATAGAGGAGGTGAGTTTACACGTGAGCCATTTGAATCCTATTATGAGGAGCATGGTATTTCCCATAACTTTTCTACTCCAAAGACTCTACAACAAAATGGTGCTCTTGAAAGGAAAAATAGGACTCTACGAGAAATGGTTAGGACCATGCTTAATGAGAACAACCTCCCTAAGTACTTTTGGGTAAAGTAGTAAATATTGCATGTCATATAGTAAATAGGGATTATATTCGATTCATACTAAAAAAGGCATCTTTTGAGTTGTGGAAAGGAAGGCAGCCAAATATTTCATATTTTCATGCATTTGGATGCGAGTGTAATATTCACAATAATGGCAAGAAAATCTTAGGAAAATTTGATTCAAAATCCGATGAGGGAATATTCCTTGGCTATTCATTTATAAGCAAGGCTTATAGAGTATACAACAAAAGACTTGAAAAGGTGGAATAATCAATACATGTTATCTTTGATGAGACTAACAATTCCATTTCTAGAAATTTGGATGATGATGAATGCAGTTCAGCATTCTAGGACCAAGCACATAGATATTAAACATCAGAGTTCATGTTCTCAAGGGAGATATTGAGTTAGAGTTTGTTCCTACTGAAAAGACATTTACTTCTATTGGTAGACGTATTGGTATGTGTGATCTAAATGAATTTTGATTGACTACTTGTTTATGCTTAATTCTTGCTCATTCATCCATGCATTCAATATTACATTAAAGTGATCAAAGTGCCAAGTGAAATCACTATGGTTGAAGAGGTCAGCATTGATAGGTGTTTTATAAATAAGAGCATTGATTGAGGGGGAGTGCAAACTCTTTCAATGTTTTGTCATCATCAAAAAGGGGGAGAATGTTGAACCAAGTTTGGTTATTTTCTCTAAGTTTTGATGATTTTGACAAAACAGTTGAAATAGTTAAAGTAACGCACATTACACTTACCTCTACGCATATAGTATAATGATCTACGCACACTACATAACGTTCCATGCCCGCTGATCATAACTACAGAAGCCCAGGATTTTCAAAACCCGCATAATGCACGTAGACGGTCTAAAAAGTCACGTAGAAGAGCTACGCTTCATAACTAGAATAGTTCTAGGGGAATGTAATTCACGCTGCAACCAATATCAAGACATGTTATGTCAAGGAGATTCTCTCTGGATAGAAATATAAGCCATATAATGTGCGCAGAATGATATACAAGATACGTTGGACTAAAATTGAACACTCTGGACTTCAATCACACTATTAAAACATGTGTTGCAAAGCATACAAGTCACGTGTACGAGACAAAGAAGATCTAAGATGAAGCAGACATAAGAAACAATGTCGGGAGAACGTTTTACGAAAAACACAAGGCATGTAGATGGAAAAAAGTCACCTTTTGAAGAAGTAGAACTATGCACGCAACATAAGATACAACATGCGTAGACGAGGACGACCTTAGCGACTGACAGAGGCGTCGTTGCGCATACCTCGGGATTCAAAATTTGAATATTCTCTGACAACATCACGTGAAGAATCAAGATGTGACCTTTGGAATCATCAACGCACGTAGATGATGGAAAAAAGGTTGATTAACGCACATAGAGGAATGATCAATGCACATAGGAGAAATGCAAGTCACGTAGTAATTGATGGCACTCCAAGCCATAGCCATTCATGCACATCCAATGCATGCAGAGGAACAACAAGGCATGTTGTGCCGCTGTGGGATAAAGCACTACGCACATAGGAGATTATCTATGCACGTAGCTCAAGCTGATGTCATTAAATTTAACTTTTCATTCTTCTCTCACAACAGCTACTGTGGGGATTACAACAGCTACTTTGAAGACTCAACATATAAAAAGAGTCTTCCATATCAGAAGCGAGTGAGATAGACTTTTAAAACTTGAGCCAAACTCTTGTAAAATTGATTCTTGATCTTATCTCTCTTGAAGCTTTCGCTATTCATGTGCCAACCAGTCTTTGATTTGCTATTCTATGCTTGGGTTGGTGTGAGAAATGTTCTTACTCTTTTGAGAATCCACTGCAACCAAACTTTGGTGTCAAAGTTTGTAGGTTGTTAGGTTTTCTTGTTGTAGCCTTAAAAATAAGGAGTGGTTTTTAGTGAGCCTAGGAAAACTAGAGTTGGTTTTCTTGTGTTGTTTTGAAAACAAGTGTATGAAATTTTGCTTATGAACCTGCGAAAACAATTTTTTGTAACGATTGTTTACTCCATCCTGAAGTGAGGACATTTAGTGGATTCGAAACTCTCTAGCAAGCTAGAAGAGTGAACGTAGTTCAAAGAGGACTGAACCACTATAAATCAGGACTTTGATTCTTTATCCCTCACTCCCTTTATTGTTCTTGATTTGATTTCAAGTTTCTTATGGATTGGATAAATTTTTTGTTTTTGTTTTCAAGTCATTGCGCAAAAGTTTGTGAAAAGATTTGAAATTTCATTTTTAAAATCCAATTCACACCCCTCTTGAATTGCCTATTTGAGATTACAAGCAAAACGAGAATATGTCTTTTATATTTTTTTTATTACTTATGTGGTTCCTTAATGGTTGGCTGCTAGGGTACCTACACTAACACAATAGTGTAAGGGGTGATGTTGGACAAATTTTTGGGTCTAAAGGGTGGTTTTGCTACTGTGGTTTTTGTTTTGAACAATAAGTATATATATATATATATATAATAGGTTGCTAACTCACCTAAAATATTTCCCCGCTTTTTATTTTGATCTTATCCTAATTGATGGATCATATGTACATGTGTTTATTAAATATTTGAGCATGCTGCCATCTTTTGTCTTAATTTATTTGATAAGTAACAAGTGTCCAATTAACATTTAAACATATGGTAAGAAACTCTTTTCATGTATCAAATTTTTTATGCTAATTATCTACACATACATATGTAAACTAGTTAATTTTCATAGTTAATTGGGGTTGGGGTGTTACATTCTCCTCTCCTTAATAGAATTTCATCCTCAAAATTCAACACCTGTTTTCTCAAATAAGTGGAGATGTATGTATCTCATGTTCTCTCCTATTTTTCTTTAAGTCATGTCTCTATAGAACTTTTAGTAATGGAATTTCCCTTTTTCTCAACTGTTTCATCTTTTGACTGATAATTTCAATTGATTCGTTAACATGTGTTAAATTCCTAGCAAATTCAATCAGTTGATAACTCAACATAAGTGTAGGATCTAATATATATATATATATATATATCTTCTAAGCATGCTCGTATCAAACACATCATGAATTTGGGACAATCCTAGAGGCAATGCCAATTTATACGCTAAAAGGCCAACTCATTCCAATATCTCGTATGGACCAATATAACAAGAGTTAATTTACCTTTTTCTTTGAACCGAATGACTCCTTTTCATGGGAAAGCAATGAGGAAAATATTTTCACCAATATTGTACTTCATTTCTCTTTGATGTTGGTCTGTATAACTCTCTTGCCTGTCTTGAGCTGCCTTAAGTCGACTTTTCACTGTGTTTACTTTGTTAATGGTATCTTGAACTAGTTTAGGTCCCTTGAGAACTTCCAAACCATCTTCATCCCAGAATATTGGACTTAAAGACTTTATATCATATAATGTCTTATAAGTTACCATCACGATGCTAATGCGGTAAGGGTTGTTATAAGGAAATTCCATGAGCCAGATAGAGATGTCCCATGAATTCTAAAACTCAAGTACATGTTAGTTTTGGTGCCCTAGTCTAATCATTTATGTACATTGTCAATCCATTTATCATTTAATAAAAAAAGGCATTTCATTTCATATCTATGAAATATTATAATATTTGTTTTATGAAGATAAAATCTCCATAAATAGTTTATTCTTCCTTAAGTTATCAATTTTCAATTGATAGTAAAATCCTAAGGTAAAATGATTACTATTCTAAATGTCTCTAATTGATTGTTATCATGGGAATGATAATGAACTAAGATTAGTATGTTACTAAGTGGATAATTATGTTTTACTTATTATAGATATGGAAAATCACTTAGAACATAGATATATGCTAGGAAACATGTATTGGACTGGCCTGTTATGAAAGTACTTCATGGATTCATGTCACAAGTGGCTTTCATGCAGTGATGATATTTGAGTCCTTTAACTGAAACTCACTATCGACTCCTATACGAGGAATCACATATTTTGACTTAGTTAGACGTTATCTGTAAAAGGGTAACAATAAAGGCTATAATTGGATATGTCATGAATCTTGTAGATGAGTGATATTGAGAGTAACAAATTTGTTCCTCTTATGCGGAGTGATATCTATTAGTCACTTGATGAGTAGGATTGATGGAATGTACGCATATTCAAATGAATTGATAAAAGGGTTTATCAATGTCATTTGTATACCAATCTACTTAGGATCAAGAAACGTATTAAGTGCATAAGGTTGACATGTAACCATGCCTTATGCTTAATTTAGACATCTTGAGACAAAAGGATTGAATATCAAACTGTGAAAGGTTAAACTGGGAACATCGACATCCACTCGATTTTGGGTTGTCATAATGTGTTACTAGATACTGCTTATGGACTATAGGCCTAAGATTTGAGACAAGCTCATTGCCATTTTCAAGTGGGTCTATTAGGTCACACACTAAAATGAGTTGGATTGGCTTACAAATATTCTCCCTTGTGATAATTGAATTATTAAGATAATTAATTTCATTAATTATTAATAATTTGGGTTTTGTGATTCGAATCTTATATAGATGACATAAAATATTATCCATTAATGTAATGTACTTTTAATATAAATTACTTCTTGTTTGGATGAATATGTTTTGGGCATATTATTATGTGTGACATAAATTTGGCCCATGTATTTTAATCATAGAGTGATTTATTTAATGATAATGTATCATGTAAATAAAAGCCCAATAACATTAATAAGTCCATTGATAATTTCAGATATCTCCTATTTTTTAGGAGCATTTATTCTTGTGTGACAAAAAGAATAAAACCTAGTCCTTATGAGGCTAGGAGAAATTCAGCACACTCCTATTATAGAAAGGAGTTCATATTCTTATAGGACAAGTAAGAGAAATCCTAGTACACATTGATTAAGGTTTTCTATGCTTCTATTTATAGGTTGGCCGGATTTTTATATGCTCCATGGCTATGCCAAATTTGTGAGTGTCACTTACAAAGAGAGAAAATTATTTTGTGAGACAAGAATATAGATTCTAAGTGCTAATTCACATCACCGATTCAAGCAAGCTCGTTTTGATGGATACCTTTAGACACGTTCGTTCAAAGGCAATTTGAGAGAGAGGGGATTCGGCCTTGATTACAAAAAGCAACATCAACACTCCATTCAATTATTCATTCGAGCATTGGTTTTTAAGGTAAAAACCCTAACCCCAATCGTATATGCTGATGTGGGATCCTTGTTGGAATTCTACGTTAAACATTTTTGTTATTTCTGCTGCTATGTATGCTTATGAATGTCATATATTTAGTTACGAATTCTATCAGTACATATGCTTGTATCATGTCTTCAAGATGTTTGAATTTTCCTCTCTGATTAGCCATCTGTCTGAGGGTGGAAAGATGTGTTAAAACTTAATATTGTTTGTAATGATGCTTGTAGCCTTTCCCAGAACTGAGAAGTGAATTATCAATCTCTATTAGATACAATAGACAAAGGAACACAATGCAATCTTGCAATTTATCAATGTGCTTCTAAACCAATTATTCAACTGTATTACCTCATTTGATCGGAGGAAATGCACAGATTTTGTAAGTCGGTCTATTACTTACGAAACCACATCATTTTTCCTTGACTTCTCAAGCAATCCTGTCACAAAATCCATCACAATCCTTTCCCATTTCTATACTAGTATTGACAAATGTTTCAATTTACTGATTAGGCTTAGTTCTCAGCTTCAGTCTTTTAACAAATGACATCATTTTTCATCCTTAGCCAACAATAATGTGCCCGCACTGAATGATATATCTTTGTAATTCTAAGATGTATAGCATATGTTGCATCTTGTGCCTTTTCTGAAATCTCACATCTTAGTTCATAAAATTTGAAACACATAATCTATTATTTAATGTCGACATATCATCTCTGAATGCAAAAGAAATCTTCTTTCCTTCCTTAACTTTCTCAGTGATAGCCAATAGTTTCAAATCTTGAGGTTATGCTTCTTGGATTCTTTCTTTTAAATCAAGTCAGATTCTCAATATTGCAAATAAAATCCCACAAGTATCTATACTCACATCAATATTTAAAATCTTCAAATCTATAAATAAAAGACCTGAAAACATGTTGAATTGCTGCTCAAAACATCAGCTACCGCATTTGCCATTTTTGGATGATATTCAATCGTACAATGTCTTTTAACAATTCTAACCATCCTCATTGCCTTGAATTAAAATCCCATCATTAAGTATTTCAAACCTTGTAGTCAGTGAATATTTGAAAAGTTTCTGTATATAGATAATGTCAACAGATCTTTAGTGCAAAAACCACTGCTGCAAGTTCCAAGTCATAAACTGGTAGAACAACGCATACGGTCTCAATTGACGTGAACTATAAGCAATCATTTTTCCATGTTGCATTAATACACAATCAAAACCATGATGAGATGAATTACTATATACCACAAAACCGACTGAATCGAAAGATATCGTTAAAATTGGCATTGATGTCGAATACTATTTTAACTCATAAAAAATTTGTTGATATTCATCCATCCATTGGAAAGGAACATTTTTCCTTAACAATTTAGTTATTGGTGCTACTACAATAGAAAATCCCCCAATGAATCGATAGTAATTTCCAGCGATGCTGAGGAAACTTTATATTTTAGAACCATTCTTTGAGTACTTGCCATTCAAGAACTTTCCTTAGATCTGCTTCTATACCACTACTAGAAACAACATGCCCCAAGAATACAATATGACCTAACCAAAATTCATTTTTTTCTATGCAATCTAACCAAAATTCACATTTACTAAATGTAGCATACAACCATTTTTTCATTCGAAGTTTGCAACGCAATTTGCAAATATTGTTTATGCTCATCTTGACTATTGGAATGTCTCAAAATATTATCAATGAACATAATAATAATTTGGTCAAAGTAAAGTTTGAATAGCTTGTTTATCAAAGCCATGAATACTGCTGGAACAATTTGTTAGTCTAGATAGCATCACAAGAAACTTGTACTGACCATATACCATATTCGAATTGCAGTCTTCAGAATATTTTCTCTGGAAATCTTTAACTGAAGGTATCTTGAGTGCAAATTAGTCTTAGAGAACACTTCAAAACCTTGTAATTAAACAAACAAGTCAACCTTTTAACTGAACAAACAAGTCATCAACACGAGGCAAATGATACTGGTTCTCTATAATCACCTGATTGAGTTTTCGTAAATCAATACATAACCTCAAGGTTCCATCTTTATTTTTTTTACAAATAGCACGTAAGTATTCATAGTGATATACTCAACCTAATGTAACCCTTGTCAAGTAATACTTGAATTTTCTTCTTTAACTCTTGCAATTCTATCGGTACCATGTGATATGATGGAATAGATAATAGAATTGTTCCAACAAAAACTCACCAATGAATTCTATTTCTCTATCTGGTGGTAATTCTAGCAAGTCATATAGAAATACATCTAAAAAATCCATAACCACTGAAATATTTTCAAGTTTCCCATAGGTAACATTTGTATCAATAACATATGCCAAATAAGCATTACAACCATTTTTAATCAGTTTGAAAGCAATCACATCAACTAGGTGCAATTTGACGATCATTACAAGATACAACTCTAGGCTGGCTGGAGATTCAAATAGAACTTATTTAGTATAACAATCGACCTTAGTATGATGTCTAGATAGTCAATCCATCATCAAACTCACGAAAAGATAATAGTATCAAATTGGTATACAACTGTGTTGTATCAATCTAAATGAGACAATCTCGATGTACCTTGTTCATAACCATAACATCACCCCGCACAGTATGAACAATCAGGCTATAGTCTAATGTTTCATGATTTTTATCCAAACGCAGTGCCATTTTCGATAATATGAATGAATATGTGGAACCAATATTAATAATAAAAAAATCTTCTAAATTATGAAAAAGAATCTTACCATTGATCACTTCTGGAGCCACTATTGCTTCATTTCTAGCTAATGTGTACATCCGTGTTTGTATTTTAGAACTCTGAATCTCAAACTTGCTTACACTTCCATCAATACTAGTAGATTTCCCTCTACATCGAATCTCATACATTAATCTTTTTTTGTGGCCACCATAGCTAATACATAATGAGATAACTGAGTAAATTTCATTTCATATTCGTCCACACTCATGTTTCCCCTATTTCAATCTCATACATTGAACGATGGCGACATATAGTCTCATAAATGATATGATGGCTAGCTAGCAAACGATGTGTGATGGAAACTTAAAGTCTCAATACATATGCCCGATAATGATGGAGAACTTAACATGTTGGCCAAGTCCGCCTTTAAAGTCCATAATGCAAGTGTCATGTCACCGATTCAATTTCCAATCAAAATATGCATACTTACAATAACAACAACGATAAATTATATCATATCAAAATTTTTCCGATAAGAATAAATCAAATCACATGGGCATTTATTTGATAACGATAAATCAAATCATATTGGGATTTATCCCATAACGATGAATCCGATTAAATAAACTATTCATATTAAACGATAAATCATATTCGATGATATTAGACAATATATCCAAGCATAAAATCACATCAAGTTCACAAATAAGCCAAGGCATTTACACATGACACATATAAGTTGCCACATCACAAAATTTAACCGTGACTTGCAACCAACTAAGCGAGCCCAACCCATCTCGTACAAACCTTAAAATAGAGAACTTAAACCTAAAATTTAAAACAAAAAATTCTAAACAATTTTAACTAATATAATAAAAACCCAAATTTGTCACAACCGTAATCAACATTTCATACATACGAGCATGCATCACATATAACATACATAGTTTTGCATTCATTTGGGCATTGCGTATATTATTGATACATGTTCTAGATGGTTTAGAATATTTTAAAGGGGTTATGAGAGTAAATGGGGGTTACTTGTAACAGAATCAGGGATCAAAAGTGGAATTATTAAGAGAGAGGACTGAGTAGGTAGTTTCTTAAACACATTAGGACAGTTGTATAAATAATCTAAGTGGATGATTAAAAAAACAAATCAGAAGAATTTGCGGATGCCAGGTGTAAACAGCATGCAAGGAACATGAAACATGTGTCAAATGGGTGCAATGTGGCTGAATCTAATGGTGGCACCTAACCAGATTTCTTCTCATGCTTAGAGAACAAAGTGTAAGCTTCTAGGTCTCATTTTTTGCACTTTCTGATATCTGAATTAAGAGAAAACAAGAGAAGAAAGGTAGAAAAAGGAAGGGAGAAGCACATCAGCTAAGCTTTTTGATTTCTGGGTTCTTGCACCATCTACATCTTAGGAGTGTGGTAATTGTTTATATTCATTCATATATGTTCATTATGCATGATAAAATGTATTTAGAGGTCTGATATAGATTGGAACACGATTTGAACATGTATACATATGAACTGATTGATGAGACTGTTAACATTTAGATTTTAATCTGTTATTGTGCTGCTGTTTTGAAGCATTAAGAAACGGATTTAGCCAAAGTGTAAAACATAAAATTTTTTATATATGTGCCAAGAATATGTATGCAAAATTTCAGGGGCTACGTATGTGTATAATGATCAGTAGCTAAATTAGCATAAATGCGGTCTAATCTGTGCGTAGAGTTCATTTGAGCGATGTAGGATCTCATTTTTGGTATAGACAATTCCTTATATGTGTACTGCATGTGGTTAAAATTTGAGGAAGATTTGAGTTCATTTGGTAGTCGACAGGAGAGAATAACGCAAACTGGCCAGAATGATTAAATGGGATAGATTTGCATCACAACAATTGCTACTGAATAATGTACGCTTATTAGGGGGTTTAAAACTGAAGATAATGGCTTGATTCATTCCACATACATGTGTAAGTGCATATTGGAATTTTCAAAAATCAGAACGTGCATCATTGAGAATTGCAGCCATGTAGCTGCACATACGCATTATGTATTGAAAGAAAATTGTGTGATTATGTGTATTTGGTGAGAAGCATTACGGGGATATTCCAGAGGTAAGCTAGGAGTATGAAACGTGTTTTTGTTCTGTGAGTGAACCCTTATTTGCTATTTGTGCTATATCGTTTATTGTCTGCTATAATGCTGATGTTATTAGCCGAAATGAGATGTGCGAGACTTCTGCTACGTGTTATTGTTATGAACTGAATATGTGATGCT
>CAODLS010669031.1:0-10380 GCA_948243855.1 Flueggea neowawraea | reverse complement strand
AAAACGTAATTGTAATAATAAAATATATAAATAATTAATAATAGTAATTTATAGAAAAATGAATTTTTGAGAGAGTGTAGAAGAGATTGAGATTGAGAGAGAAAAAATGGTGTAAAATTGGTAAGAATAGGGTGGGGTATTTATAGAGTTGAAAAAATAAAAAACAAAAAAAAATAAAAAAAAAAGAAAATAACCGTTGGAACTGCCGGTTCCAATGGTTAGAACCGGCGGTTCCATGGTCCAATGAACTGCCGGTTCAAACCGGCGGTTTGACGGTTTTTAAAACGAGAAATCGGAACCTAAACCGTAAACCGCCGGTTTTGATCGGCCGGTTTCGGTTCCGGTTCGATTTCAATTTGGTTCGCCAGTTCCGATTTGATTTTTACAACTACAATTTTTTAAATGAATGTATTTAATTGGTTAATTGTTTCCTTTTTTTTTCCCAATAGATGTGATAGCTATCTGATTAGTTGAGTTGTTTTAAGCCACCAACTATTTTTTCTCCCCTAAATTGTAGGATGGTCATAATTGTACGGCTTTTTTACATTTGCGGATAGTATCTCAATACGAGTTATAGTTGAAAGGTGGGTATTTGTAAAAGTAATGTATCCGTGTCATTTTTCGACTCAATTTCACTATAGCTCAACAAGGCTAAATGAGGCCCAAGTCCAATCAAGAAAAATATGCTAGACTTTATACTCTTATTTTTATTTTAAAAAAGAGTGGAGAATAATTAATATAAACTAAATAATAAAACTCATTTAATGTATTTAAAATCGTAACGAAAACGTTATAGTTATTTATAGAGACCGTTACAAACATTAAGTGTTCCTTCATCAATTTACTATTTATAAATAGATGCATAAGACAACCTTTTAAGATAGGCTTTACTCTCGACACATATTTACATTCTACAAAATCTTTACATTTCTTGTGTTTTCAGGTTACAATGCGAAGTTCACAATTCCCGAGTTCTTCGAGTTTCATTATTATTGTTGTTCATTTTCAGAGGTAACAACAAATTTAATATTGGTTACAGAACACAGAAAGCACAAAAACACCGATACTTGAGTCGCGTTGTCGTTGTCCTAAAAGAATTTATTTCCCCATCATAAAACAAGCATTCTCAAATAGTAGAGGAGCAGGAATCAACAGGAGTGTTTTCTTAATATTTTTAATAAACCCAGCAGAGGTTTGTACGAAGAGGAAAGCAAAATTGGAAGCAACGTTAGCTTTCTGTGAAAAAACAAAAGCAGCAACGTAAGTTAAGGTTGTGTTATTTTTTTCAGTCAAAATAATGGAACGTTTTAGAGGAGAAACAAATCTGATTTGTGCCTCCAAAATAGGTGGGAAGTGGGTTGAATATTTCTAATGTGGAGCAGTCAAAGAGGACGCTGCAAGCAGAAAAAAAAACGTGGGATTAAAGGATTTTAATTTAAGCTCTGTTTAGCTTACAAAATGTGGGATTTAATGTTGGGCCAAAAAATTAAATCACAAAATATGGAATTTTACAATACCACAAAAGCCAAAAACTCACAACATTTAATTCCATTCTAGATTCGCTTGATTTGTTCCCAAATTGAATGATTCGACATTTCAACTTGCTCCCTCTTGATTCCTCTCCAGATCTGTTGTAGTTGAGCTCCTAATTGGATTTTATTTCCAAATTCATGCAGATTATTCCCGGATTAATGGCGCGTTTCTTCCTCCAACTTAAGAAAATTTCTTCAAGTTAAAACCCATATTAACATGATTAAGCCTCCTGCTTTGCTCAATTTCCTAATTTGCCTCAATTTTTTACTCTGTTCATACCTTCAGAAATCATGCTATTCAGATTGATTATTTCCCAGAATCTTTCATACCCTTTTAATTTCCAACGCTTTCTTGCCTTTTCTGTGGCTGCCCATTTCAATCTGTATTTTGCCAAAATCCATAGTCATTCGGACCCCCTCTCAAATTTTCACACACAGACGCTATTTCTTTTCTTCTTTCGGTCCAGTTGGTTCTCCACTGCCTCCTCCTAGGGTTTGATTTCTTCCCTTTATTTTTTCTTTTTCTTCTTTTCTGTTCTTTGTTTTTGTGTTGCTCTCTCAGCATTTCTTTTTTCTCTTTTCAGCGGTGGTTTTGGACCAGCTCGACGTTGGCGGTGTTGACTTGGTGCTACGGCGTCGGTGATTATGCTGGTGAGATGAGGCTGTTGTGATTGCCCCATCCGTTTATATCAGTGTGTCGCGGAAGAGAGTCCACCTTCGGACCCAGAAACGACATGCCGCCTACCCCAACGATCAAGGCTACGCACCACCAACATGGTGGCTGATGACAAGGTTGAACAACCCGTCGCTTCGCAAAACAAACAATGAGCCACCGATGAATACTGCATACGACATGCCATGCATAGATCCAACTGGGCCACCAGTCTCGACACACCATTAGATTCCCTGGCAGACGACAAGCCGTGCACAGACCAACAACAACATGTCGTTCACCTTCCTCAACAGACGATACACCGCAAAAAGATCAGTAGTGACTTGTCGTCCGCCTGTACTTGTTGCGCACCTTGTCGTTGAATTTCTGGGCTTGCCCCTTTTTTAAGGGAAAATTACAGATTTATACTAAAAATAATAGATAAGTTTTCATGTATTGAGAATGTCACCTTATATTTATCACATATCAAAAGTGCTATTTAAAAAAAGCGAGAAATTGAGTTTTGCGAGAAATTGACTTTTTTCTTGAGAAATTCAGTTTTTTATAAAATATATTCTTAATCCAGATTGTGTTTAGAGTTTACAAAGGTTCACAATAGTTTACAATAGAGTACACAATTCATATTTAAAAAAAAACTTGTAAATAATTTTATTATTTATTTTGTTAGAAATTATAAAACAATTTTTCTTTAAAAAATATTTTTTTAGGGTCGATTTTGACGTTCACAATAGTTCGCAAAATAGTGTACATAAGAGTGTAAGTGGTGTGTTTGGGTGGTTTCTAAGCCTCCAACCAAACTGCTCCGCAATTTGCGGCTGGAAAGATTTGCATTTGCAGTTGAATTGTAAAGGCGGTTGGAACCACCCAAACTAAATCATGAGAATGCGGTTGGATGCGATTTGTTATTGCAGTTAATATATAACAAGTAGTCAAAAAAAACTTAGTACTAAGAGAAAAGTAACTTTAAATAAAGTTTAAATTTATTATAAAAAAGAAAACAAAAAGAAAAGTAACTTTAAATATTGTTTTATTATAACTGTTTTTCTAACATTCAAGACGACCAAAATATAATAATGTTTACCTCAATTATATTTGTAATCTGCCCCCAAAATACATACAATTTGCGACATCTATTCACTTGAGTTTCTTTTTTCAATTCATTTTAATTTGGATTGAGTAGAATTTGTTGGATTTTTTTGTCTTACTTTTATTAAATATTATTGGACTCATGATATATATATACAGTTGTGCAGTTGCGGTTCGATTTTGGTGGTTAGAAAGAAAATATAACCGTAACCAAACTGCAAATAGCGAATTTAAAAAAAAAATCATTCACAACCATCCAAAATGAGCGACAAATCGCAAATTGCGGTTTAATTGCGAATGGATTGGGCGGTTTTGTTGTTGAGTCTTATAGCCCTAGTGTACATTATATTATACATTATTGTGAAACACTGTGAACCATTTTAAATAGTTCACAAATAGAGTACACAAATCATATTTTTTAATTTTAAATAATTTTTTTAATTTCTGAAGTTCACAATGGTTCATAAATTAGTGTACATTATATTGTACATTATTGTGAACTAATGTGAACCATTTTAAACGGTTCACAAATAAAGTACGCAATTCATATTTTTTAATTCTAAATATTTTTTTCTTTTTTTGACGTTTACATTGTTTTCACAAAATAGTTTACATTCTAAATTTTAAAATTCATAATAGAGTACAATTTTTAAGTTCGCACACAATCCAAAATTTTTAAAAAAGTCTAAATATTTTTTTGAAATATTTAACAAAATTTTCGTTGAAAATATTTTTGAAGTGGTTTTGAGGTTCACAGTGGTTCACAAACGGTGTGCATACATTATTGTGAACCATTGTGCACCAAAAAATAATAATAATGTCAGTTTTGGTGCCTTAGTCCAATCATTTATGAGCATTGTCATTTGATTTATCAATTAATAAAGAGACATTTCATTTCATATCTATGAAATATTATATGTTTTATGAAAATAAAACCTCCATGAATATGTTATTCTTCTTTATGTCATCAAGTATGACTTGATAGTAAAACCATAAAGTAAAATAAATACTATTCTAAATGTCCCTAATCGATTATTATCATGGGAATGATAACAAATCAAGGTTAATATGTTGCTAAATGGATAATCACGTTTTACTGATTATGGATATGTGATATCACTTAGAACATAGATATATATTAGGGAACATATATTAGATTGGCCGCTATGAAAGCACTTCATGGATCTATGTCACAGGTAGCTTTCATACAATATTGATGTTTGAGTCCTCTAACTGAAACTCACTATCGACTTCTACATGAGGAATCACATATTTTGACTTAGTCAAACATTACCTGTAATAGCGTAACCATAAAGGCTATGATTGAATATGTCATGAATCTTATAGAGGAGTGATAGTGAGAGTGATGAATTTGTTCCTCTTATGAAGAGTGATATCTTTAGGCCACTTGATGAGTATAATTGATGGAATGTATGCATACTCAAATAAATTGATGAAAGGGTATATCAATGTTGTTTGTATATCAATCTACTTGGGATCAAGAAACGCATTAAACAATATAAGGTTGACATGTAACCATGCCTTATGCTTAATATAGACATTGTGAGACAAAATGACTAAATATCAAACTGTGAAAGGTTAACTCGGATCACTGATGCCACTCATTTTTGGGTTGCCATAATGTATTACTAGATACCGCTTATGGAATTTGGGCATAAGTGTTTGGGACGAGGCTCATTGCTAATTTCGAGTGGGCCTATTGGGTCACACACTAATACGAATTGGATTGGATTACAAACGTTCTCTCATTTGGTAAATGAATTATTAAGATAATTAATTTGATTAATTATTAATAATTCAGGATTTTATAATTTATATCTTATTTATGATATAAGATATTATCCATTAATGTAATGAGCTTTTAATATAATTCACTTATTAATCTTGTTTTGGTTTATTTATGTATGACATAAATTCGGCCCATAGATATTAATAATAGAGTGATTTATTTAATGATAATGTATCATATAATTAAAAGCTCAATAACATTAAGGAACCCTAGTGTGAAATTCGGCATACACTCCTATTTTTTAAGAATTTTTATTCTTGTATGACAAGAATAGGCATACTCTAATTAGTATACTTAATTAATTAGGAAGCATATATTCTTATGTGACAAGAAGAGGCAAACCCTAGTTGGACTAGGAGGAATTCGATACACTCTTCCTACAAGGGAGATAGGCCGAATTATTGGTTGCCAAGAAAGAGAAAATTCGGCCCTAATCAAGGAAGAAATTCGGCACACTCCTCCTTAATTAGGGTTTGCCGAATTCTTGAGGGATAAGAAGAGTGTTTTTGGCTAACCCTAGTGCACATATTTAGGTTTTTCCATATGCCTATAAATAGGAGCACACTCTTGTCATATTCTTCATAGCTTGGCCGATTTTGTGAGTGTCACAAACAAAGAGAGAAAATTATTTGTGAGAATTAGAATAGAGATTCTAAGTGCTCGTACACTCTACCAATCCAAAAGAGTTTTGTTTGTGTGGATACCATTGGTCACGTTCGCGCAAAAACAACGTAGTTGAAAGGGTTTTGAGTTTATACTAAAAGCTACATCAACACTCCATTCATTCATTCATTCATTCAATCGAGCTTTGATTTTAAGGTAAAAACCCTAACCTTAATCGTATATGTTAATGTGCATGGATCCTTGGTGGAATTCTAGGATGAAAATTTTTGTTATTTTCGCTGTGTTATCCTTATATGAATGCCATATTTTAGTTACGAATTCCAACAAATAGTTCACAAAATGTAATAAAAAGACAGAAAAAGGAAAATGGCAGCTAATGGCATTTAGGTAAACATTTATTAAAAAATAAAAAAACCACGACGACACCCCCTTCGAGGGGCCACACCGCTGTTGCTGCTGCCTGTTCGCTTCGCATCGTCTCTTCGTCCTTTCACGGTGCCATCCTCCTCTGTTAGTTTCCATCGCACCATCGTTGCTTCCTCTTCTCCAGTAGCATCTCCGATCGCGTGAATCTCTCATGTTACATTCGTCGTCCTCCTCCTTCGTCTCCATCGCACCTCTAACATTTCCTCTTCTTCGTTGCGCCTATGGAGCCTGGACGACAAAGCAAGACAGAATTGAGAGAGCCGTGGGGAGAGAGAGGAATAGGTGAGAGAGCGACGAAAAGAGGAAGAGAGGAGCGACAGAGGTAGTGGTTAAGGCGGCGACGCGACAAAACTAGGGTTTGGGCCTTGGGGTAGGGTGGGAGAAAGAGTGAGAGAGAGAAAATTAAAGAGAGAGAGAGAAATAATTAAATTAAGGGAGTCATGATCATTAACGACAAGTTAGAGTAGACAAACTTAACTACATGTTTTGAATGTGTTAAGGGTTCTAAGGGTAGGCAGTACCGAGAACCACATGTTCATGACAGGGTCTCACGTTAGGAAAAGTGAGATCGTTTATCAATCTTTTCCATCTCTATGGTCGTGTATATAACACACATGGTATGATTATGTATTGTGGTATTCTTTCCTTCCCTTGGATGAGCGCATATTTATACAACATTATAAACACCACACATAAGCTTTGGTTACGATGCATTTCACCATCTAACCTTAATCTACACTTGACATGATTACTTCTGGTTTAAAACAAAATATGCTAAAATTATCTTAATTTTAGCATCTGATCATCTAATAATCGGCATAGGAATTCATCCTATGGCGTATGACTCTTTACATACGACTTTTTCTTACCATTTTACAATGAACTCACGACTATAAAATGCAAGATGACTTATTGATTATGAACGTGCTCAAGATCTCTCTCAATGTTCAAAACCAGCCTCATCTTAGTTCTTCCCTCAACGGACTGGGAGGACTAAGGTAAACACCGTGTGAGTGGGTTACTTCTCTGTCCAACACTTATCGCTACAAAAAATGTCAACTCTTAACATTTGTGCTCGTGTATTGCCCACAATGATCTTATTAAAGATCATGTTTTAAGGGATTACACACTTCGTGTGCCATACGGGTCGTAAGGAACTTATTCCTTGTAGGCTTTTATTAACGGATCTTACGATCTCGTCTCCCATGGACTTACATTCCAAGTTTACTTCTTCAAGTGAAACTTGTACTCAAATTTACTTGACCTTGTGCAACCAAGTCATTTACTAAATGATACTTGGTCTCGACTTGTTGCAATCTACGTTGACTGTCACTAAAGACTGTCTTAGGTTCTTTAGGTGGTTAGTGCTAAGTGGATCATTCCACTTAATGGCCAACCTTCTTATTGAACTGCAGATTACGAAGCTATAGTCTTAGGTTATTTTTCCACACTTATATGTGTTCATCACTATTACGTGGAGTAGCTTTTCAGCCAGGTAAGAACACATAGCTGGACATGGATTGCTCTATAGTCCATATCATTATGTGAAGTTGCAACTGTGTCTCATTTTATCGTCAACCCTCATGATAACACAGTTCCTTGTAGTGCCTCTAAAGCATTCAAGTATCTCGCTCACTACTTTCCAACACCCTTTTTATGTGTTGGATTAATGTTTGCTAGATAACTTGACAACTTAGCAAACTCTAGGCATTTCACACACCTAGACATTTAATACAAGACATAATCTTGTAATCAACACATGTACTCTATATTACAAAAGACATTCACATGACATTTGTATGAAGAACGTTCTTTACACATTCTTCTTTTCATATAGTGTTGGAGAATTTTCCTAGGGATTCCTTGGTTGAGTTTGGAGAGCATAAGCAAGTTGAAGTGAGAGAGAAAACAACATCAAGAATTTATAGTAGTTCGGCCAACCATGCCTACGTCCACTACCTAAGTCTCAATTAGGCTTTTCACTATATCGAAGATTGATTCTGGATCAATCCAACAAAGCATTACACCAAGGTTGATTGCGGCTCGTACCTCTAAAGCCAACAAGGTTAATTGCGGCTCATACCTCTAAAGCCAACAAGGTTGATTACGACTCACCCCTCTAAAGCCTAGACTAGGTTGATTCCGACTCATACCTCTAAAGCCTCATAATGTTGTTTTCTCTAGGTTCACAACAAACCTCTCTCACTCTCAAAGTGTTTACAAAATGATACAAAAGATGAAGCTCTATGCTAGAGTTTGGTTGTATGAAATTAATACTTGAATATTGTCTCTAGCTTGATTTTGATGTTTTGGAGTGAGGGGAATGATGAAAATGATTTGGACTTGAATCCATATGATCATCCATATTTTTTGCCCTTCCTTGATGTATTTATAGTCATTCCAATCAATATGACCGTTGGTGATGAGAATATGACCGTTGGAATGCATTTTTGCCCGTTGCAGCTTTCTGGATTGATGATTTACTCGAGGAACACCTTTTACTTACTTGAGTGATCGGATGCATTAATTACTTGAATGACACTTCTTATTACTCGAGTGACACCTTGAACTTTGCCTTACTCGAGTGACGCTTACTACTTACTCGAGTGATATGACACATGGATTACTGGAGTGACACTTTTCTTGTTACTCGAGTGATACAGCTTTAGCTCGTATCCCATTCCTCTATTCTTCATGCATTACTCGAGTGATGACTTGGCTTACTCGAGTGAAACAAACTGGGCACAAATGTTACTCGAGTGAATAGGCATCTTACTCGAGTGAGGCTTTGACAATATTATTTTGTTCATCATCAAAACACATAAATGATCTTTAATGTTGATCACCCATGATCCAACACATAGTTCGTGGACACACGCCTTTGCTAAGAGACTTTCTCTTAGTCACAAGATATCTATAGGCTATGCATTTCTGCAACTCAAATCATTCAAGTATTTTGTTGATCCATCTCACTTGAAGAGAAACAACAATCCACTGGAACGATCTCTTGGAGCTCGACTCCAATGTTAACCCATATCATATATCTCAAAGTTGGACCACGATCAATCATTAGTGTCATTCAAGTACGCTAGATCATTTCTAGCTACAAGTGTGATATCCACACAATTTAGAATGATAAGATTCACCTTGAAACGCATGGTATTATCATAACTTATACGAAGATATCATTTTCTCAAAAAATGTCTAAGGTCATACCTTGAACAATGAAACCATTGGTTCAAACCCCATAGATTTCATTTCCAAATTATCTATTGAGAATTGAACGAAAAAACCATTAGGTTAAACTTTATAGGTTTCTACTCCAGATTCTCTATTGAGAAAATGAGTCTTTACATCCGTTGATGTAGGTTGAGATATAGACTAGCCTAAATGTCAAAGTCTATTCAATATAGGTAAATCTTTCAATAAGGTGGACTTTCCAATCTCATTGACTAAATCTCCTTTACGCGGTTATCGATGTCTTACTCGATTTATCACTTATGTATCCACTTACTCCAATAGGTTTTCACCTGTTGGGTAGATTAATCCGTTCTTAAACATGGTTCAATCTATCAAATTCCATCTTTACTTCCATTGCTATTTTCACTGGGATGAGTGAACTTCTAATATACTCGTAGGTTCATCCTTGACCTGTGGGGTTACTAAAAGGATTACGATCGAATCATTTATCGAAAAAATGTCGTCGTGAGACTTTACCAAAAAGAATCACGATCGATTCATTTATCGAAGAAATGTTATCGTGAGACTTCATCCCTTTTAATTTTATGCATTTTCAAAAAAAAATGCTCCCATTGGGTTCAAGTTCCCTACTCCCACTGGAAAATAAGAATCTTGATACCCTAAGTGCGTTCAAGCTCCCTATAGGAACTCCCACTAGGATCAAGATTTTTTACTCCCACTAGAAGTAGGAATCTTACTACCACTAAAGTCAGGATCAGGAACATCAGCATACGCTTAAGGTAAATGATATAAAAATTGAATCGCTCCAAGACTTATTAATGTATCACTTTCAAAGAAAGATATTACAATTGCTTGGATTGATCTCTTGAGATTTTAAAACCCAAACATAAATTACCCAAGTCGATGCTTCCCTTTCAAAGAAAGAGAAAACAATCGGTTGGATTGATATATTGAGATTTTAAAATCCAAGGCTGTAATTCACATCACATTACCCAACTTTATTTCTTATCATTTTCCCTCACTCTCCA